>CM055075.1:6778139-6916125 GCA_029204045.2 Tillandsia leiboldiana
TTTTCTTCGTTTGGTGCACCTATATATATATAAATTAGAGAATGACATAACATATAATTTCACAATCTAGCTAGACAAGATATTTACTTGATAAGACGGAAATTGGTGATTGGATGATGACGATCGCACTTCTCCTTCAAATGTATCATTAGGAATATTTGTATCAACAACATTCTACAAAAGAAATAACACTATGTAATTTCACAAGATATTATTTAATAAATTCTTTTATAAATACTTAATTAGTAAAGTAAACCTGTCGACCATCCAATGGATTAGTAGGTGAAGGTGCATCGGTAGACTTATTTTGCATAATAGATGCTATCATTGCTTTCATTTCAGCCAACTCGGTCTCCATAACTATCATTCCTTTCCTTCATTCCTTTTGTTTCCTCCTCAGCTTCTTTCTAGCCTCAGTTGCCATTCTTATACATGCTGCAAGGTGTAGGTGCATCGGTCCAAATATGAGTAGGAGCAGGGCCCAAACCGAGGCCACGGACGTGACCATGTTTTTCTTTTCCAAATACATCTGAGAATAAATCATCTACATCTTTGGAACCTTTTTTTGCAGATCTGGTTGATTCTTGGTCTTCACATCAATCTCTCTCTATAACAAGTCATGCATATCACAATGAGTAGGTAGAAAAGGCAAATAATTTGAAATTTCCTCATCTTGTGGATCAAGGAAACTGAACATAAATGTATAAACTTGCCATAAAAGTGATCCTTAAAAAAAAAGCAACTTACAATAAAGCTAAAATCTTTACAAATAAAAACTTAAAAAAATATTAATCTACTTACAATAAAGTTAGCACATTCTTCATTCATCGGATCCCCATTTTTTGTGAACATGAGTAATCTTAAATAGTTCGGCCCTAGTTGGCACTACTCCATTTTCCTTTCGCTGTTAACAATAAAAAGTTTATAATTCAGTGAATTCGTGTTATAGCATATATATGAACTTAGAAGAGAATAAGTGAATTAAGTGATTTACCTTTTCTTCACGAATACGAGCAAACTCTTGAGCCAGCAGTGTGAGTATTAATTTGCTTAGCACGGTTACTTTTGTTTCTTAAACTACGCGTCTGTATACAACATCAACTTGGTTAAAAGAAACATCTATATAGCTACACTAGAAAACATTCACTTGGTTAAAAGAAAAAATGAAGAGTGAAATTGATAAAGAATGAAAAATTGTTTAAAGCACCTGTCCTTCTTCAGTATCCCAAAATTCAATCAATTGTCTCCATTGCTCCGGGAGGACTCTAGAATCGCGATCAACAAGACGTTCTTCATAAGTATTGTGAGCATCATAGTGCTTTTTCTTAAGCTCACATTTGAAGTCCTTCCATTTTTTTCCAAGAGCTTTCATAACCCATAACCACTTATCATCTTCAAGATTATACTTTAACTATAAGAAATTCACAAATATCAATTTACTGATAGATGTTTATGTATTAAAAATATAAAGAGAAATCAACTAATAAATTGATACCTTAATAATGTTCCACATTATCTTTTTATTATCCAAAGGCATGTGCCTCCAATCCTTATATGTTAATGGTGCATCTTTTCCACTTCTAGCAATTGTGCCTAAGAAGTTTGTGAATTGCGCAGCTTTATCACCAGTAGGCTGATCAAATTCATTAAAAGTAAGTGCCAACATATCACCATCATGCCTAGCCCATATTTTATGCATGCGAGTTGGACCTCTCCGATTACTGGACTTTTTAGAAGAATCTGTTTTCAAATAATCATAAGAGATAGCTAAGAAATAAATATTCAATAGTGATCAATTGATTTATGAACTAAATTCCTAAAGTTCGATGAACATGCATATCTTAGGGAATAATGAATACCCATATTTTCTTCAAGTTGGTCATCATCCGATATAAACTGGTTGTCCTTATCACACCCAAATCAAAATCATTCTCCTCAAGGTCACCTCCAGATTGCCTAAGCGAGTGATTACTTGATGGAGTATTTTTCTGACTAGGATCACGAAAGTTTTTTGTTGCAATTCGAGGACCAAGTATAGAACGTCCTGGCTGAAATCGTGTACGCGCCATAGTCAACCTGCAAACAGTTAAAAAAAGATATATTATATCATCTTTTAGAATCAGTAAAATACTTATGTACTATTTAATAGAAGTATTAAAAAAATAAAAACATTAAGAAATAAGCACCTACACATGAATTTTCAATATCATTGAGTAATTTGTTATCTAAACAATCAAGAAAAAAGTTGAGGAATTTAGAAATCAATAGAATAAACAAAATCCTAAATGTTATGAATGTATAAACAAGCACTCTAATTATCATGAAATATGAATAATGAGACATTATTCAATTATATATAAAGCAAATTAACAAGCAATCAATATATACTTTTTTGTTAAATCGAAAATTGCTTATTAAAGTAAGAATCATTGAAATTGAATTCAATTTACAAGAGATTGAAGTCAAAGGATTGAATCAACCTTATAACTGAAAATCAATCACCAGCTCCATCAGGCTCTAAGTCGTCACTTTGTATAGCATCTTTTGGGCGAGTAATATCTAAAGGTGTATTAATAGTTGTTCCAGGTATATCTGTCCTCGCCCAATTACCAGTGTCAATATCATCACTAGTGGTGTTATCTCCATTTAAATTACTCTCTAAACCATTTGGGTAGTACATCTCCATATCATCTCCACACTCTTCCTCTTTTGCAGACATGTCAAACAAGTCTCTAGGTTTTGTACCAACTACAACATGCCAATCTTCCTCTAAGGGGTCTTGTACATAAAACACCTGTTCAACTTGTGATGCTAGTACAAATGGTTCATTTGCTATATTCTCATTATTATATAATAATCGATTGAAGTTAACGAGTGTAAATCCAAATTTGTCCTTCTTAATTCCTCTGCCTTCAGAACGCACATCTACCCAATCACATTTAAACAACACAACTTTTGCCTTTTCATTATAGTATAGTTCAATGATCTCTTTAAGAACTCCATAGTAAGCAACATCTCCTTTGATAGGATTTTTGATCCTTTGCACTAGAAAAACTTGAGGTGCTTGCAACGACAACAACACCACTATTTTGTGTTCTTCGTCTCTCCTCAACATCTTTCGTATGAAATCTAAATCCATTAACAATATATCCTTTATATCTTCTTACTGTCATTAGAGGACCTGCTGCCAACCATCGAATTTCCTCTAGTGACTCCACATTCTCTTCTCTTGTCAAATTATGAACCTATTAAACAAAGACAAGCTAATTAATGTCTTAATTTTAACTATATATTAGTTAAGAAATTAAGTTCGAAGTGAAGTATACTTACATGTGATCTAAACCATTCATGAAAAGTTTCATTATGAATACGCTCGACATCACGCCTTCGCGCTCGATGATTATGTGCCTTGATTTCTTGAATATGTTTTCTGTAAATAAATAAGCCTAACTAAATACACTATTAAATTTAAAAACTACAACATTTTGACTTTTAATTAATATTCAAGTTTAAGAACTTACTCAAGATAAGAGCTTATAGAATCGAAATTAAATAGCACATATCGATGAGCTTGTACCCACGTTGTATAATCCAAAGTTATAGTTTCGCCATTATCTAGTGCACGACCAATATGGGAAAATAAGGTTTTCTTAGTCAAGTCACTAGCATTAGGATCATCATTTCTCACTGGACGGTTGAACCGAGTTTCAACACCATGTAAATAGCGAGAGCAAAATGTTAGGCTCTCCTCAATTAAATAGCCTTCCGCAATCGAACCTTCTGGATGTCTTCTATTTCGTACATATGACTTCAATCTCAAAAGAAACCTAAATATATAAAAATAAGAACCAAAATAGAATAAATAACAACAAAAAATGAGTAATTTATTAAATTACAAGTCAAATCTTAATATCATAATATACCTCTCAATTGGATACATCCAACGGTATTGCACTGGACCAGCAAGTTTGGCCTCACTAGCAAGGTGAATTGGCAAATGGACCATGACGTCGAAAAAGGATGGAGGAAATATTCTCTCAAGATGGCATATTGTCAATGCTATTCGATCTTCTAATTGTTGCATATCCTTCACCTGAATAGATTTACAGCACAATTCCCTAAAAAAGCTACTTAGCTCTATCAAGGCCAAGCTAACATTTTCTGGCAAGATCCTTCTAACAGCTAATGGGAGCAAATGCTGCATCAACACATGACTATCATGACTCTTGAGCCCCAAAATTTTTAGCTCCTTAATATGTACACGATTTGAGATATTTGATGCATAACCATCAGGAAATTTAACTCCCTTTAATAATTTACAAAAAATTTCCTTTTCCTTTCTACTCATGGAGAAGCATGACGGGGGTAGATATGTTTTGGTTCCATTTGATACTGGATGAAGATCTTGTCTTATTCCCATTTCTTGAAGGTCAAGACGAGACTTGAAAGTATCTTTTGATTTTCCGTCTGAATTTAGTAATGTATAAACTACATTATCAGTACAATTCTTTTCAATATGCATAACATCAAAGTTATGACGTACTAGAAGAGTTTCCCAATACGGCAATTCAAAAAAAATGCTCCGCTTCTTCCAATTATGTGAAGGTTGAACATCTTCAGCTCGCTTACGTTTTCCACTTCTTATATTACAATTATGCTTTCCCAATATAATGTTAACATCTTGACTTGCTCTAAAACATCACAACCAGAAAGTGGAGTTGGTGCAGCTCTATGTTCCTGCTTACCATTGAAAGATGTGACATCACGTCGAAATTTATGTTCATTATCCAGGAATCTACGATGTCCCATGTAACAGAATTTTCTTCCATGCTTTAAATATTCAGAGCAAGTTTCACCATTACAATAAGGACAAGCAAGTCGCCCTTTTGTGCTCCATCCCGAAAGACAAGCATAGCCTGGAAAATCACTAATGGTCCACAAAATTGCGGCACGCATTTGAAATGTTTGTTTGCAAGATACATCGTATGTTTTGATGCCTTCATCCCATAACTCCTTTAATTCATCTATCAATGGCTGCATGTACACATCAATATCATTCCCAGGGGCAGATGGACCAGGAATAAGTAATGAGAGTATAAAGTATGGTTGCTTCATGCACATCCAAGGGGGCAAATTATAAGGAATTAAAACAACAGGCCATGTGCTATGAGCAATACTCATTGTGCTAAATGGATTAAAGCCATCACTTGCCAGCCCTAGCCTAACATTCCGCGGGTCCGATGAAAACAATTGATGCTTGTAGTCAAAATCTTTCCATGCAGGAGAGTCAGCAGGATGTCTAAGTACTCCATCTTTTGTACGCCCGTCGTTATGCCATCTCATATCTGCTGCTGTTTTTGAAGACATAAATAACCTTTGTAGTCTTGGTTTTAGTGGAAAGTACCTCAATACTTTTGCAGAAACCTTTTGTTCACGATTCTTTCTTGATTTTTTAATTTTTACTTTACTTTCAACAGTTTTCCACCTTGAGACACCACAGACATGGCATAAAGATGCATTAGCAAATTCCTTCCGATATAGCATACAATTATTTGGGCATGCATCAATTTTCTCGTATCCTAGACCCAAATCTTTAATGATTTTGTCAGTCTCATAAAAGGTACTTGGCAAAGTTTCACCTGCTGGTAATACTTCTTTTAACAATTTTAAAAGCATTTCAAAGCTTTTATTGCTCCATCCCCCTAAGCATTTTATTTGTAATAGTCTCACAATAAATGAGAGTTTTGAGAACTTCTTACAACCTGGATATATTTCTTGATTAGCATCTTTCACTAAATTATAAAATTTTTTAGTCTCTTCATCTGGCTCCGCTGTCAATTCTTCAATATCTAAATCTCCCACATCTAAATCTAACTCTGGATTAAAAAATGCATCGTGTAAAAGATCGTTCATTTCATCACTGATTTGTTCATTCTGAACGTTGACATTCTCATTAGGTTTTGTCTGGATAATATCCTCTCCATGAAATATCCATCTTGTATAACCTTGCATAAATCCATCACATAACAGATGTTCATAGACAACTTCCTCTTCTTTCCAAAAGCAATTAGTGCATTTTCTACATGGGCAAAGGATCATACTTTCTTTAGATGCATTGTCAAATGCAAATTTGAGGAATTGATTCAATCCTTGTTGGTAATCATCACTTGACCTAAATATATTAATTGAATGGTACAAATAAATATTACTTAATTTTATATACTAACATAACTTAATATTCATAACTTTAGAAATATTAGAACATTACCTTGGCTTAAGAATCCATGTCTTATCCATATCCTAGACAAGTAATTTAGGTATTCTTGACAATAGAATTACCTGTATATGCATAAAAGTTAGTATTTTAAGTTCAGTTACATTGACATCATTATTAAGAGCTAAAATATATATGTGTGCATGAGGTGTCAATCTTATCCTTTTCTTTAGACATTATTTGCACATTTTAAGCTGATATTTTCAGCTTAGAAAAAGCATGAGGTGGCACAAGTACGTCAATTTTGCGTAAAAAAAGCCCTTGAAGTTTCAGAAATGTAGTTTTCTAGCTGGTTAAACTATGACTATCATTTTTATGCCACTATTTTCTTATGAAATAAATTGTGATTATGCATTTGCATCAATTAAAAGTAATGCATGAGTTCTACTCTACTTAAGGCAAACATTAAGAACTATTCATCAATACAAGTGTCACTATGTAGCAGAATTAATTTAATGCGACAGGGGTGATGACTAGTTCATATTCAATCATTCAACTAGATATAGAACATATTATGAGATATGTTAACCTAAGACTTGGGGTATTACATCCTCACCCCCTTAACAAAATTGAGTCCTCTAAATTGACTTACCTTTTACTCAAACAAATCCATAAGCAAATTCAATCACAAGACTTTTTAGTTATGTTCAATTAAGTAAACCGTCAAAATTATATATTGCGGTTTTAGATATCCTATCTATATGTTTCCAATTAATTATAGTTCTCTTTAGTTATGTTATAGGCACCTTTGTTTCAGCTCTTGCTACCAAAAGGACTTGATTGGCTAGGCGATGATCCAAAGGCTCCAATTAACAGGTAAAAAGCAAACGAATCCATCCTTAATTAAATGAAACAAACAAATAACATATAATACATAGAACACGTATGTACTCTGCACAAGTATGTAATCCTATCAAGCAAAAAGCTTTGAAACCAAAAACTTAATCCCTCCAACCCTCCCACACTGCACAAAGAAAAGCCGAAACTCCTAAAAGGAAAATGAGATGGAGATCTCTAGCAATTTAGTAGTTTCATCCAAGCGGCCTGAGAACTTATCAAACTTTTGAGAGGTTTAAACCGAAAGAAAAAACCAAAATTAAGGGTATTTAAACGAGTTTAGAAATCAGAGGCATATCATGTAGAAGAATACACATTTCTCTGAACTTTTGTAAGAAAATTTACCTATTTAAATTTGGCAGGAAATGCGAGGCCCCAAATCTTTTAATGTTGACTCAGTAAAGTTGATACACCCTCAACTTATTTGGTCCAAGACCAACAAAACTCTTAACACAGTAGATGTCAGGTTAATTAATCACCTGCGCCATTTAATAGTTCCTTAATTACTTCCGGCCAATTTTTTCTGAAAGACTTATATAACCTCCACTAACTCAACTCAAATCTGTTAAACTTAATTTAGATCAGATTTGATAATTGTACCTGATAATTGTACCTCTTAAAGAATTATTGTAACCTCCACTAACTCAACCTAATATATAAAATAAAAAGGTGCCTTTTCTTAATGTGAGCAAGATCTGAAACAAAATAACCAAAAAAAAACAGAACAATCTAATGTCGTTGGAGAAGTGGCTCAAACCTGGACAGAGGTCCGAGCGTGGTTGTAGAAGACGCTCGAACCGGAGAGCGTCGACACCGCGCGTAGTGGAGAAGACGCGCGCTCCACAGAGCTTCGATCTTCAGCCTGAGAGCGTCGTGGTGTCCGCGTGCGTGGGGCAGTCGTGGTGTCCGCGTGCGTGGCGCTCCACAGAGCTTCGAGCTTCTAATGTCGTTGGAGAAGAGGCTCGAAGCGTCGACACCGCGCGTAGTGGAGAAGAGGCGCGCTCCACAGAGCTTCGATCTTCAGCCTGCTGAGAGCGTCGTGGTGTCCGCGCGCGTGCGTGGGGCAGTAGTTGATCGGTACGGGCCAGAGATGGTGCGTGGTGGAGGGGGGAAGAGAACCGCCAGAGAGATAGAGGTAGAGGGGGGAAGGAACGCGAGCGCGTAGGTCTCTGGTCGTGCGCGCGCGGGAAAAGAAAATCCCACCAAAAAAATGGCGCGGTCTCTTGGCGGTTCACCAAATGTGCTGATAGGACTCTAGCAAATTAATTACTGGCAATTAGCAAATTAATTACTGGCAATTAATTCAAATGCCAGTATTTAATTAGGTTTTAGTGGCATTTTTTGCAAATGCCATTAAAAAAAATGCCAGTAAAAATTTTTTTAGGTATTTTTTATATAATTTTTTTTAAGATTAAATAAATAAATAAAATAAAATAAATATAATTTTTTTTTAACGGCATTTTTAAAAAACTGCCGGCAAAAATTTATTTTTGGTGGCTTTTTTCCTAAATGCCACCACAAAAGTGCCGCTAAAAGCCAACATTGGTGTAGTGATTTTTGAAAACTAAGAATTTTTGTGTTCTTGAGTTGGTTTTCACAGGACACCTTCTTAACTCAAGCACTTTGATCAATGGCACTTAGTTCAGTGAGTTTCTCTTGGTTAATCCTTCTCCTGGTTTCAATGATGCACACAAGTACATCTGTTAAAAGGGAACCAGATGATTCAACTCAAAACAAGACGAAAGACGCAGAGGAAGACAGCTCAGACTATGATGATGAAGAATGGGACGAATTTTTCAAAGATGTTCAACAGAAGATTGATGAGGAAAACAGGAAATCTGTCAAAGGCAAAAGGCTTATGAAATCTGCATCAACAACTAAGCAATATACAAGACGAAAGAATGTCCTAAGAAGTGAAAGTTTTCATAGTAGGCCTCTTACTACAGCTCGCTCACTCTCTGGGGTTCTACAAACTGAATCTCCATGGGTTACGGGATCGGATGCACCATCTGCTTCTAGACAGCATCCATCACACTCGAAAAGACAGGATACAGACGCTGCTGTATTGGAATCGCTTCGCCAGGAACAACAAAGACTCTCTGCTGCACAAGAGAGGATATCGAAAGAACTTCAGCAAATTTCCTCTGAACACAAGAAGATCAAGAAGAAGTGTTCAACTATTTCGACAATGCTTAAAGGGATTTTGAGCAAGCTGAGTTGTACCAGCTCAGACTCCTCCGACTGAACTGCACCTTCTTTTCCTTTTGTGCAGGGTTCTGATTTTAGGATTTAGTTTTATACTTACGTTAGCTTAGTTCTCAGGTTTTACATTTTATTAGAACTTTTTACTCTCCTCACATTTCGTAGTCTTAACTACATTTTGGCTTTCTTTTGTGACAAAAAGGGGGAGAGAGTTAGAGAGAACTTTTGAACAATGAATGATGAAATTGAATGATGAAATATCAAGGTACAATGATGATATGTTGGAACATCAAAGGTAAGTTGAAACACAAAGGTAAATGTGTTGGAACATCAAAGGTAAGTTGAAACACAAAGGTAAGTAGAACTTCAACTTTTGGGTTTTCTATGTTGGAACATCAAAGGTAAGTTGAAACACAAAGGTAAGTAGAACTTCAACTTTTGGGTTTTCTATGTGTTTGAATGCATGCCTCGACTAACTATTTGCTAACTATTTGGGCATGTAATATAACTAACAAGTTGATGTTGGACTAACAAGTTTGTGACACTTGGTTTTTGAGTGCATAGAAGATATGTTGGTTCTGAACTCTGATCAATTACATATCTATATATATATAAGCTTGTCACAAACATGTTCATGACATTTGGTTTTTACTTGCAAAGAGGATATGTTGGTGTTTTAACTATGATCTGTTTACATATCTGAATGTATAAATGTCATGGTAAGTATGAATGAGTATAAACTTCATCTCTGTTTGTGGTTTTTGAATGATATAAAATTCTTGAGGTATCTAATGATTTCTTTTGTCAAGAATGATTTCTTTTTGCAGAGAGTACAGATGTCTAAGTCTAGAGTCTGTTTTAGGAGTTTAACTCATGTATTGTATTTTGGATCTCCATTGTAAATTTTTGTTGTATGGTGATAGCAACAAAAATATCTTTTTGAATTTTCTTTAGTGGATCTATGTTTTGTCACGAAACCGCCAAAGGGGGAGATTGTTACGGAATTTGAGTTGGCGTAGTTTCGTGAAAGTCTCAAGTCTTGAAGATTGAAGGTGAAGAAAGTTGGATCATTTAACTCAATCTCAAGAAAGAAGAATTCAAAAGGATCAGGTATGTTTAACTAAAGAATTTGTGTGATCCGAATACTTCTTGTAGTGTAGAAACACTTGGAAGAATCTTTCATTGCATAAAAATCAAAAACTGGACTTGGGACATGTTCAGGATCCGGATCAGGTTGTTCGATCCGGATCCCGAAGGTGGTTCGTTCATACATCGTCGCAATCCGGATCGTAGTCTCTTGATCCGGATCCCGAACGTTGAGTTTACCATCTACCTTGGACGATCCGGATCTTGCTTCGCAATCCGGATCCCGAACGTTGATGTTTGGTGAACTGTATGAACGATCCGGATCGTAGTCACATGATCCGGATCCCGAACCTTCGTTTTTCTGGAATTGGCTGTTTCGGTATGACGATCCGGATCCCAGTTATCACGATCCGGATCGCCGTCCGTAAAAATCCAGAAATGGCAGGTTTTTGATTCTTATCTCCTTCCTAGGGTTTCTAACCTATAAATAGACCCTATGTCTTTCTTTCTAGGGTCAATCCACATAGCCGTCATTTTCATATATCATTTTATACGGCTATAGATCCACATATAGAGAAGAAAGGAAATCATTAGAGAATACTCTATGTTTCTTCATCTATATTGATTAGTTTGATTCTAGGTTTTCATACTCACATCTTGAGTTGAATCAAACTAATGAATACTTAGATGGTATTTCCGATCTATCTTTGATCTAAGTATTCGGCGGATCATCACCACCCAAAAACAACGATTTTCCCCAAAAATCGGCGCGTGGATTCGCGTGTCCTTGTGGATTCAAGGTTCAATCGCTCTCGTGGATTCGGAGCGAGGCACGTTCGTGGATTCGAACGGTGCTATTGGGTGAAGACCGTGGATTCGGTCGGACGTCGTGGATTCGACGTTGGACGCCGTGGATTCGGCGTTGGGCGCAGATCGTGGATTCGAGAAGCGTCGGAGCGAGCGGAGAAGATCCTCTAGGAGCGTATGGAAAAGGTTGAGTCGTAAGTGTGTACGGTAAATCACCTTGTACGTGTTTTAATTCTAGTGGATTTCTGCCGTGTTATCGGTCCCGTGGTTTTTTACTCCGGTGATGGAGTTTTCCACGTAAAAATCTTGCGTGTTATTTTATTTTCCGCATTGGGTTTTATCGCAACGATTTTTGGAGTGTTTATACGTTTACACCTATTCACCCCCCTCTAGGTGTTTCTTCCCCTATTTAGATCCGTATTATATACGACCCAACACTAAATAGGTACTATGAAAAAACTAGAGGGGGGGTGAGTAGGTGTAATACTTATAAAACCAATCTCAGTGCAAAATAAAAACCAATGCGGAAAATAAAAACAGCACACCGAGATTTACGTGGAAACTCCAATCCAGGAGAAAAACCACGGGACCAACACGCAATAACAATCCACTAAGAAAAGAAGAATAACAAGGTGATTACCGACTCCACGGACTCAACCCCTCCTTCAACTTCTTCGGACCTTGCGCTCCACCGATTGCACGTCCACTGCACACGTTCGAATCCACGAACGCCACTCGAATCCACGAGCACACGTTTCGAATCCACGAAACGCCTTCAACACATCGAATCCACGATGCTACGTCGAATCCACGACGCAAACGGCCGATATAGAATATAGGCTTCAATGGTGATCCTTTGCTTAGATTATCATTGAGGAACCGTAGAAGAAATCTCTAAGCAAAGACTAGATCAATTCGACAAAAGATAGATCTTGGAAGAACCGTCGAATTGACCTAAAAGAGGCTATAAAGAAGAACGATAAAAAACTAGCCTCTAGGGTTGCTCTCAAGTGTTTTCTAAATTAATCGGTAGTTCTTGAGAAACCCTAAGTGTCTATTTATAGTTTAGAAACCTTTGGAAAGAGATAAGCATCAAAAACTGACTTAACAGAATTTTTCCCACACGACGATCCGGATCGGATTTACGGCGATCCTGACTGTCGACTTTTTTCAGCAATTCCTGAAAAAACAAGGTTCGGGATCCGGATCGGAATTCTGATCTGGATCGGAATTCTGATCCGGATCGGTTCAGGATCAGAAATTCTGATCCGGACTCTGAACATCCAATTTGTCCAGTTTTTTATTTTTAAGCAATGAAAACTTATCCAAGTGTTTCTAAACTACACAAATGTATTCGGATCACCAAAATTATTTAGTTAAACGTACCTGATCATTCCGAATCCATTTTCCTTAAGATTGATGTATATGATTCACAATTCTTCAACTTCAATCTTCAAGACTCAAAACACTGAGTGTTAACTTGAGATCTTGTTGAATCTTCTCTGAGTCTTCAATTGCTGATTGACAATTTGATCACTTCAAGACTCCGACTCAACTCACGAAATATGCCAACACAAAAAGCCGTAACACGGCAGTAGGTGGGCGCAGGTTTGACTGGACCCTATGCGGCAGTCAGTATAGATTGGGTGAGTTTACAGTGTGGGTTAGTAGATGCATCATGTTTCCATCTGTTCCACTTTTTGAGCATCTAGATAGAGGCATAGTAGCTGTAGAGTTACTTTTCCTGCCCTTTCATTTCAGTTTTATATTGTTACTTTATGCCTCTAGTAGACTTAGTGGGCAGACCGTCGGGCTTGTTGGCGGCACTCACTGAGAACTACTTGGGACGTAGTTCTCACACCCGTCGTGGTGTCTTTTCCCACAGGGACTTCTACTCCTGTTCCTGCTGCTACTGTTGCTGCTTCTTCTGATCGAGGTAAGGGAGTCGCGAGATAGTTCCCTACCAGTCGTCGTCCAGAGAGTAGATGTACCCCTTACTTTTTGAGAGTTCATGTTGAGAGACTTTGTAGTGAGGTATAGAGTTGTACTTTTATTTTACTGCTTGAGAGACTTATGTACTTTTGGTGAGGGCTTTGTGTTGTATATATTTTCTTCTTTTTAGCAGTTTACTTTCAGCTCTGATATCTGTATAGCATAGTTGATCTTTTGCAGGTTAGTCGCTTCGTCTATACGGGGCTTCCCGTATGGGCGGCGGATCTGTTGGCGAGCCCGGGTCGCAGTTTCGACGCCGGGGCGTGACAGATTAGGTGGTATCAGAGCCTAGGGGCTAGGTCATTGTGGACTTAGAAACCCTAGGCTTGTGGTTAGACATTAGGATGACTACGTGAGAGTCGTGACTGTTAGCGAGAGTCCTGATTGGGTTCCAAACTCTCCCAGGGGATGGGATGAGTGACCGACATGTCTTCCTTCGGTGGCAACTATGTTGGCTGCAGACAACATAGTACTACGGGAAGGGGGACATGCCTTTGACTTTCGCTTGATTGGGTTGAGTGTTGTTTGGTACTGTCCTGATGTTTGCATGTGTATTGCAGGTGGGCACGATGCCTCCCCGACGCAGGGTACAGACGCGTTCTCAGCCTTCCCCCTCCGATGAGCCTGGGCAGGAGGAGCCAGCACAGGGTTAGCAGAGTGAGGTGCTGGAGCTTCGGGCTCAGATGGCCCAGTTGGCAGAGGCTGTTCGGCGCCAAGAGGAGGCTACACGGCGCCAAGAGGTGGCCAGGGGTCGGATGTTGCTTTTGTTGTAGCAGAGTGTACAGCCAGTTGTAGCACCCCTAGGGAGTTTCCCCGCACCTTCGTCGCCAGCTGTGGCACCCCCAGTTGTACCAGCAGTGCAGGTAGCCCCTATTGCACCAGATACCAGTAGACAGCCGTTCGGGACGGCAGGGCAGTTGACCCGGGCAGAGCAGCGGGAGGTGGTGGATTTGTTGTTGAGATTCCGTCAGTTTAACCCACCTCGTTTTTCGGGGCAGAGTTCGGAGCCGTGGGAGGGAGAGTCGTGGATCACGGCTATGGAGCGCCATTTCGAGAGCTTATTTATTGAGGAGCGGTTTCAGGTTCTATTGGCGACTCACTTTTTGGAGCACAATGCCGATGCCTGGTGGAGGCGTGTTCGACCAGTTGGTCCACCTGGGACCCAGCTACTTACTTGGGCGGAGTTCCGCAGTCTACTTCTTGGAGCCTTTTTCTCGGAGAGCGTCAGGCAGAGATTGGAGGAGCAGCTGAGGAATCTCCGACAGGGAGATCGGCCCATGCATGAGTACATTGCAGAGTTCAACCAGTTGTTGGCTTGTGTACCGCACGCGGCTAGGGATGAGGCGCACCGAATCTACATGTTTGAGCAAGGACTGCGCCGTGATATCTACCAGTTTGTCCGCTCGCAGAGATTGCAGACTCTGGATGCCTCTATGGAGCAGGCCCTCTATGTGGAGCACGGAGAGGCGGTTATGGTCGAGGTGGCCCCAGCTCCCGCAGGGATTACGGGGGCGAAGCGCCCAGCACCGGATGATGAGAGTCAGACGAGCCGGCAGGGACCTCCGAGACCTCCACGATCTCACTCTGAGGGTCGTGGGTTTCGTAGGCGCCGGAGATCTGGTGGGCCCCCGCAGCAGCAGCAGTATCGGCAGCAGCGACAGGAGCGGTGTGTCATCTGTGGCGGGCCTCATCCACCGTCGCAGTGTGATCAGAGACAGGGGCGGTGTTTCCTCTGTGGAGAGTTGGGACATTTCCGCGCAGCTTGCCCCCAGGCCATTTTGTCAGTGCGGCCGATTGCGACAGCACCCCCCTTGCCTATCCATGCAGCGGAAGCCCCTCCGGCACACCGCCAGACAGAGTGGGCCACGACGTCTGGACAGACGGGACGACGATATGCGGCACCCAGTGGACGGGTTTATGCAACCTTGGTGGAGGACACCCCGGCAGCGGATCTTGTCACGGCAGGTATGACTTTATTTCTGTTAGCTGAGTTGAGCAATTCGATACCGCTGTATTCTTCTGCATTATTAGTAGAGCATCCGCATCAGCATCTTTGCATGGGGGGTGGGTTAGGAAATTATGCTGCAGGTTTTAGCGATCGGATTCTTCCCAGTATCCTACGAGTAGAGGAAGATCGCGGTGTATGATCAGTGCAGTTGAGACTTGGGACTTCACCTGCTGATATGACGATTCAAGGACAGCTCCAGGACTTGGATTGAGCACACAGGTTGGATTGGTTGGTGCGGTGCCGTGCTACGACTGATGATGGAATGAGAACCGTTACCCTTCGGTGAGTTGGACAGGAGGAGACCTTTCTTTCTCGGATTGCCGGCGTATTCTTCCAGCAGCTTGGGCTTCAACGACTGTGGACAGACGCCGCCTCGGGAGCAGTTGTGACGTTTAGGACTAGAGGTCGTGTCCTTAGGAGTCTTGGTTAGTGGTAGCTTTCATTTTTGTAGCCACAGCAGGAACGACACCAACACTTCCCTCCATTTTCTCGCCTTTGTGCTGAAATTTACGAAAATGACGAAAACTTCGAAGGATTGCTCCAGAAATGGAGACAGTGCCCGAACCTGTTCTTGTTTGATTGGGGCGAAGGTACTGATCTTTCAAAATTTTCGGACTTTTCGCTAATTTCAGCTGTTTCCTAAATCGAGGGTTGGGGTTGATGACTTTCCTGCTGGTGGAGCCGTGCCCTTCTTGTTAGTTTAGGGTTTGCATTCTTGATTGTTTTAGTTTTGTTGTTGTGGTGTGTTTTAGTTTCGGGGACGAAACTTCCTTTTAGTGGGGGAGGATGTAGTGGCTCTTAATCCCTTGCAGCTTTCCTGGTGAATCCACAGTTTAGAACACCTATTATTGGTGTATCTGGCCCATAGTGCATCAAGGAGATGCCACAGATGGACCATATGAGATATCTTTTACTGTACTGGCCTTCGACTGTGTTTGCCGAAATTTTTAAAGGGGTTTTTGGCCAAACAGAGGTTGGAATTGGATTCAGCACGGAAAAACACTTGAAAACGGCTATTTGCTTGTTAAATTTGGAGTCCGGATGACCAAAAACGGGCTACCGGAAGTTTTCGGGGAGAAATGGTGCATGGGGGTGACCGTGGACCGGCCGAAGCCACGTGGCGGCCTGTGATTGGGCCGGCTCACACCGCTCGGTCCACGGGGAGAGCGCGCTGGTGCATAGACCGCGGGGGCGGGCCACGTGGCGCGTCCTGACTGGCGGGTGCACGCGGCGCGGCTCTGGGAAGTTTGGCGCTGCTTGGTGGACCGGGAGCACGACACGTGGCGGCGCGGCATTGGCGGGCTCACGTGGTCGCGGTCCACGGCTCCTGCGGCGGTGCACGGGGCAGCGCTGCGGCCGACACGTGGCGCCCCACACTCGAGTGCGCCACGCGTCGCTCCGCCCGCGCTCCGCCCCACCTACCCCACCGCCCGCGGGAGAGGCGACGTGGCGCGCGGAGAGGGCCCCTGCACGGCTGTTTCCTGTTGTGCGGTGACGTGGCCGCACCAGGATTTTTCGGGCGGTCGGACGGGGGCGCGTCCGACCCTCTTTGGCGGATTCGGGCGCCCGAAATGAGGGCCCGAATCCGCCAGGCCCATTTGAGGGATGTGGGCCTATAAATAGGGCCCTTGGGGGGGCCTTTTCTCCCTTTTCTGAGCCTTTCCTCTCTGTGGGCCTTGAAGACTTTTTCTTCCTCTCACTTAGCAGCATCCCTTGGAGGACTTTGGAGATTTTTGGAGATCATCTTTTCGACTTCATCTGCGACGCGGCGCACAGTGACGCTTCTACTTCGACGACCCGTTTCGTCGCGTTTTAGTGCGCGGACTCCCCCGACTCACCCCGATCTCCGTTTTTAGCGATTTTCGCGCCGTCGGACTCACGACTGGTAGGATTCCAACTTTGATGTTCAGCATTTTCTCATTTTCCTTGTGTATTTTGGAGGTTTTTGAGCTTTCTTTTGCCCATTTTTCTTCGCGGATTTTTGGACAGCATTGCAGAGTTTTAGCCATAACTTTGCGTACCGACATCGGATCGAGGTGATTTAAAAGGAAAACTTCATCTACTTCTCGCGAGGAATCTCCTGGATTTTTCTCAGAATTTTCTGAGTTTGGTTCGAAGGTGAGAATCTTTCTTCTTTCCGAGTTCTTATCTGTGGAAGCTTGTACAGTTTAGTATGGGGTGTTTCTCTTGCCGATTTTATATCTCAGCGTAGGAAACTCAAAATTGGACATGCAGGTATTCGTTTCGAAGCGATCGACGCGTCGATCGCAGGGATATTTTATTTGGATTTTTTCGAGCACAGTCAGCAGGTGAAATAATCGCATCTTGGCGGCTGAAATTCAGTGTTGTGTTCTTGGCAGATTTTTGGGATTTAAGTGTAACGGTAGCTTTTTGTTGTACCCAGGAGAGATTGTGGACAGTACTGGACCCGTTGGACTTTGAGTTGATGTTTTTCTGGTATTATCAGCTGTAGGACTTTTGGCAGTTCGACTTTTCAGGTGGGTGGCTTCGCTTTCAGGAACTGTGGACTGAGCACTAATTCTATTGTTATAGAATCATGCATGTTAGTGATTGGACTTGGGTAGCATGCTAGAGTGTAGGAATTGTTGTTCCTTGTATTATCTGTCGATCTTGTGATCTTTTACTTCCTTCTATCTGTTAAATTATAGTATCTTGAAACCTGACCTAGCACCCCCGTCATATGTTGCATGTGTAACCAGACCAGTAGAAAACCCTCACTTGGGCTAGGGTTATTTATGTTTAGACATCCACACATTTTGTTTCATTCCTGGACTTAGTGTTATCCATGCCCGGGTAGTGGGCCGAGCGGTCGGGACTTCTTTTTAGTGTGGGATGCATTTGCACTCGTGCTTGGGAGCAGAGTGGAGTCTGGTAGATATAGTGGATCGCTTGTCTGTACCTGGAACCGTTTGGGGTAAACGGTGGTCCCAGGAGGTCTTGTTTTCCCCTGTTTGGGTTGTCGCCACAGTGTCAGTGGTAGTAGTTTACAAGTGTTAGCCGGACCTAGAACCTAGAACCCTTTTTCGACATACACATGATTTTAGTCTACCAATGTTTTCTTCCAAGCATCGAAGGGCCGCTGGAGTCTGTTCTTGTTTGATTGGACAAAGGCATCAGCCCTTCGGGGTTTGGGTAAAACACTTATTTTTCTAACTGTTTTTATAAAAAGAACTAAAATCATTAAATATGGATTTCTTCTAGATCAAAATGATTTTCAATAACAAATGTCACCTTTTTCCTGTAAATCTCCCCACTCGAAACGATTCGAGTGATCCGGGTTCTAGGGGCCGTTCCTTTGTCGGGACGAAAGCCACGGGGGCCGAGCCTGGAACCTGTTCTTGTTTGATAGGGTTGTCGGTGTAGGTCTCCCGGGACTTTCGGGCCCTGTTGGTGTCTTCTGCGTGTAGTACCGAGATTGTTGTGTTCCCGAACTATAAGGGGGTCGGGAACTTCGATAGGCGGAGCCTAGAGTCTGTTCTTGTTTGATAGGGTTCTAAGCACCGGCCTATCGGGTTTCCGAACCCTTATGATGTCGGCCTTTCCTGTGAGTTTAGTGTTCTTTGGTGGGAGCCGCCTGGTGGACGGTGTCCCCGGCTGTGTGGTTTTCCAGCCTGCGAGTGAGCGTTGGTGTTGTTAGTCGATCTTGTGATCGTGGTTTGGACTATAGCCTGCATGAGCCATATTTGAGCTCGACAGAGATGCGCTGATACTTTCCTCGTTGGGGTCGCGCCCCTCGAGTGCCACTCCGGAGTTGGGCCTGTTACTTGCTATCGCGACTTGTCGACGCAGTCCGTCTGGCTGGGCCAGTTTTGGCAGTCACGGACACCCTACGGTAGACCCGTCCTGTTGAGGATGTGCGGCAGTAGGTGGGCGCAGGTTTGACTGGACCCTATGCGGCAGTCAGTATAGATTGGGTGAGTTTACAGTGTGGGTTAGTAGATGCATCATGTTTCCATCTGTTCCACTTTTTGAGCATCTAGATAGAGGCATAGTAGCTGTAGAGTTACTTTTCCTGCCCTTTCATTTCAGTTTTATATTGTTACTTTATGCCTCTAGTAGACTTAGTGGGCAGACCGTCGGGCTTGTTGGCGGCACCCACTGAGAACTACTTGGGACGTAGTTCTCACACCCGTCGTGGTGTCTTTTCCCACAGGGACTTCTACTCCTGTTCCTGCTGCTCCTGTTGCTGCTTCTTCTGATCAAGGTAAGGGAGTCGCGAGATAGTTCCCTACCAGTCGTCGTCCAGAGAGTAGATGTACCCCTTATTTTTTGAGAGTTCATGTTGAGAGACTTTGTAGTGAGGTATAGAGTTGTACTTTTATTTTACTGCTTGAGAGACTTATGTACTTTTGGTGAGGGCTTTGTGTTGTATATATTTTCTTCTTTTTAGCAGTTTACTTTCAGCTCTGATATCTGTATAGCATAGTTGATCTTTTGCAGGTTAGTCGCTTCGTCTATACGGGGCTTCTCGTATGGGCGGCGGATCTGTTGGCGAGCCCGGGTCGCAGTTTCGACGCCGGGGCGTGACAAATACAGAACCTGAAATCATATCAGAGGCTGAGCTGAATATTTGAGCTGTATAGCAGAAGCTGAACTCCTATTCTAATATGCAGTAGAAGAATAGGAAATGCTGATATAAAGTGAACTGATAATCACTCTAGCTAATGTCCAATCAGGCATGGCATATGTCCATATGTATATCACTATACATACTAAGTGCTGAGAATGAAAGCATATAGAGAGCTCAACTATAAGATCAAGGCAAACATAGCTGTAATGACTGAATGCTGGAATGAAAGCAAATAGAAAGGCTCAACCATAGGTTCAGGGCTACCAAAAACAGGGGTCCGACCTACCACGGCACCCCATAGGGCCAACCTGATAAAGCCCGGACTGAAGATAAACCCACCTTAATGTAGATGATCACGGTGGCTGCAGGATGGCTCGCAAACTGGCGACTGACTGCTGGGACCTGAATCATATTCACAGGTCAGGAAATCGACTCTCATACATACCCAACCTACTGACACACTGTGTGCAGACAAGCTAAACGGGGAACTTCGCTGAAGTCCCAGATTTTCCGAAATTTTCGGAAATTTGTCAATAAACTGACAATTTTGCCAATTTACGATCCGATAACCAATTTCCGCTCAACGAAAGCCATCGGATCACCAATGAAAAGCTTAGAGATCACAGGCACACAGCCCAAGACAGCACGCTAGGTAACATTTGCGTTTAGACCCCTAGGGTTTCCGAAAATTGCACTTTTAGTGCCATTTGAGCACTGTTTTCGCTCGTTCTTTCAACTGGACAATCATTTTCACGAACCGTAACTTCCAGTAGGTGACAGCTAGCTTGCTGAACACCGTGCTCACTTATTTGCGGCAGCACGAAACCCGAGGAAAACTTTGGGCCATAAAATACCTCTCTAACATAGCCTAAATGCATTTTTATTTCTTCGGCTTACCAAAATCGAAATTAAATGCGAGCATCGCGTTCAGTGACCCCAAATTAGTCAAGAGCTCACTGTCGCTGCTTCGCAAACAGACCCAAACGCTACTACGAGCAACTATTCACATAAAGCTTAGTTTTAATATAACTTTAAATCCACACGTCAAATATTAAAATGTCATATATCAAAATGTCTCTGGACAGTGCCAGGACACCAGGGCTCACCATATTTACAGCCCAGAACTGATGGATCAAAGAGATCCATGTCCAAGCTTGCATAGAATATTCACAAAGCTCCAAACACTTTTCCACACAGATCCAACTTGATCTGAAGTGAGCATCAAGCTCAGGGAATAATTTGGAGCAAGTTTCATATTATGCTCGAAGCCTGAATCCCAACTTTTCTTCATTGTGGCATTTCCACAAACACCCTATGTGCACCATTTACACAACACACACATAACCAATGCCCGAGCTTGTTCTCAGCAACCATTGCACCTGGGGCTTCCCAAAATGGAGGGAAATGCTCCTGAGAACTTGCACATCATTTCCTGCAAGCCTGGGCTGAGATTACATGGATGGAATGGTCGGAGCAACGAAGAAGATGAAGTGTGCTTGCTTTGAAAATCGTGACCATCCAACCAAAGCATCTGGGACCCAACCACTTGGCCATACCAATTTTGACTCATTTTGATCCATTGGTTGCGGAGTTGTGACGAGGCGGAGCTAACTTACATTTCTGGCAAAAGCTTGCTCCCGCCGGCCATGCACCGTGCATGGGACCCTGGGGCTAGGCAGGGAGCAACCTAGCTAGGGACCTAAGAGGTCCACTGCTATTGGTCAAGGGTTCAAGAAAACCGTGGTTTTAAAAAAAACCTCACCTTTGCCGGAGTTGTAGAAGATGGAAGAAGCCGGTTTCCTTCTTCTTCTTCCTCGCGCGGCCACAGCAACCTTCCAGGATGCTCCACAGACACCAAGGAATCCACAGAGCACTCCAAATCAAGTCTTGGAAGAGTTTGATCCAACCTTCTTCCTTTCTCTCTCTCTCAGGCTAGGTCTCTATGGAGTTTGTCCCTCAGCCACTCCAATACTTCGGGGATTAAGTCTGGGAAACTCAGAGGAGTTGGTGCTTCGTATTACACCCAAGACCCCTCGTGAATCCCCACAGGTAGTCCAAGAGACACAAAGCAATTATTGCTAGATTTTGCAACTTTGCAATTAAATCCTTGTACAAGCTAACCTAGACTCTAAGGTCCTTCCCGAATGTGTAATATGCACCCAGCACCCCAGGCTATTAACCTTATAACATTTGGTACATAAAATATAAGCACTTTTGCGAAATTACCCCCTTTTTCGGTGTTTTTCACGCTTTTCGAGAAAATCTGCTCGACGAATTGCGAAACAGACTTCGCCACGACGTCCGGCTCATCGAGACCTATCAAGTAGTATATTTGTTTGCTTGATTTGGCGCTCGTATAAAATCTCGGGCCATCTAGTTCGGTAAAGTGCGGTACATCGCACGCACTCCGATGCATCCGGGCCGCCAAATGCGAAATCCGTCAGTGCCATTGCGCTCAGAATGCTGAAATTAGTTAGGTTTGACTACTCATACCCCTATGTCAGGGTTCCAGATGGTGAAACGGCCGTTAGTGATCGGAGGGCCATTTAAAATAGGGGTTACTATTCACAACTTAAGTTGTGGGACCCGTTTCTTCTTCGCTGTTTTGCGGAAGATCCAACCGTTGGATCGTCGACAAGTGAATATAAACTTTTCATGTTTCATCGAGACGATCGCAATGGTGCTCTCGGATTTTCGAGATCAGGCTCCGATCAAAAGTCGGTATTTTAGGGCCACTATTGCACTACTAATTTCCCATTTTTGCCATTTAAATAATCCAGGAGATTATTTCAACTTAAATTTGGATTTTTAAAAATCACGATTACTTGGTCCCTAAGCCTTCTGGAGTGTTCTCCTGCGTCTGGAGATCGAGGCCGAACCTGCTCGGTGGCTGTGCGACGCGGGGGAGGAGAACCGGCTTCTACCTTTCTTCTCCAACTCCGGCAAGGTAGGTTCCTTCTTTCCTCTGGGTTTTAGCACCCAAGACCATTGGAAGTCGACTCTTAAGAGTCATTAGATGCTCCCTGACAAATCCCAACCCTTGGGGTGGCCCCGGTTGCCGGCGAGAGAAAGCTTCTCGCCGAAAACCTAATTAGCTCCACCTCAGTTGTGTGTCACAACCACTCGACCAAATGGAAATATAAAATCATGGGAAAAGACTGTAGGAGATAAGGATCATCTCCACCAAATTTGGTGGAGTTTGGTTGGCCCTGTGAGTCGCAGATGGAAACCCTAATTTTTCGGGTTTTGCGGTTTGGCCGAGCTTGTTGCTCCGGCGCCGGCGTCGCTCCCCGCCGCTGGGCACATGGTGGGGAAGCTTCCTGGGAGTGAGAGGAGTGCAACTATGCCTTTGCATGGCATTCATGCAGCCCTAATCAAAAGATGCCATTAATGACCCGAGCTTAAGCTCAAGCGCGGTGGCCGGCCAACCGGCCGTCGCCGTCGGGGATGACATGCCAGGAAATGTTCCTTGGACTATTTAGATCCCAACCATGCATGCATGGGTTCCATGCTGCCTCGATGGAAATCCACCATTGTTGGTGAAGCTCGGGTTGAGCTTGCTCCCCCGCCGCCGCCGCCGTGTCCTGTCGCCGGGCACAGGTCCAGATAAGCTTGCGGGGATGAGAAGCACCTGTAGGTGCTGTTGTGAGAGGCCCAGAAGCCAATGATGGAAAAACACCATTGTTGGTCCATGGAGCTTCATCTTCTTCTTCTTGTTTCTCGGCCACTCGAGAGTGCAAGATGATCTAGATTTGAATGGGAAGCTCCTGCAGCCCTAGGGAACATTTCTATCCAAGTTGGGAGCCCCCAGGTGTCCCCTCTGCAGAATGCTAGCTTGGGCCAAGCTTGGATAATTGTTAATGGAACATGCACACCACATGTTTGATGAAATGCCTAAAAGAGTCTAAGTGCAGAATTAGGCTTCCAGCAGAATACGAAAGTTGTTGCATACTTTCCCCTGAGCTCAATGCTCACTTCAGATCGAAAGTTGTCTGTGTGCAAATGTGTGTGGGGCATTGTTGTAGAGTTAGAGAGCAAGGGGTTTGGATCTACTTGATCCAGCAGATTTTGGGTTGCAAAAGAGCAAGCCCTTGTGTCCTGGTACTGTCCAGAGGTGAATGCTCCAAATTATTTTGAATTTGCACAAGTAGGTTTAAAGTTTTTGCATTATTAAGCGCTATGTTGGTTGAATAGCCATGGGTCTATTTGGGGCAGTTTGCGAAGTCGCGACAGTGAGCTCCTAGCTATTTTGGGGTCACTGGACGCGATGCTCACCTTAGTTTTCGGTTTGATTGAGCTGAAGAAATAAAATTTGCTATAAGCCTATGTTAGTAAATCATGGCCCGAAGTTTTTCTCGGGTTCCGTGCTGCTGAAAATTTGTGAGCACGGTGTCCAGCAAGTCGAGGGCCACCTACTGGAGGTGACGGCTCGTAAAAATGATGTCCCGATAAAAAGAACGAGCGAAAACGGCTCTCAAATTACTATAAAAACGTAATTTCTGAAAACCCTAGGGGTCAAAATGCAATTATAGCCTCACGTACTATCTTGGACTGTGTGTTCACGATCTCTAAGCTTTTCGTTAGGGATTCAACGGCTCTCGTTGAGCGGAAATCGGTTATCGGTCCGTAAATCGGCAAAATCGTCGGTTTAACGGCGCCCCGGTGGCAATCGCGCAATTCGGGAAATTGCGGCGGTTCCACCTAGCCATCTATTGAGTCCCAGTAGAATCTGGTTGAGCCAGCGGCAAAGGGTCAAAGCCCGTGTCTCTCGAAAATTCAAATAGAATTTTCGAGAGGGGTATTTTGGTAAATTTGGCGTCAATCTGGAAAAATTCCAGGTTTAAGTGAGTCTGTGGTTTGGGTATGTGTGAGTTGTTCCCTGATCAAAACGTATGATTCAGGTTGGCACAGTCTTCGAGCTTTCTGTTGGAGGTTATAGTTCGCCTGCAGACAGGTGGGTTTATCTTCGGTCCGGGCTTTATCATTTCGGCCCTATGGGGTATCGTAATTGGTCGGACCCCTGTTCTTGTTATAGCCTAGATTTATATTTGAGCCTGCCTTTTTATTGATCAACTTCATATTGCTTTATATGCCTGAGTTATGGATCATTATCAGTTGTCATTTTATCTTATGCCTGCATGATTGGTCCCTTAGCTTGCTTCCAGCTATTATGATTTTATTCCTGGACATTTGCCATGCCTGATTGGTCATTAGCTAGCTTGCACATTTATACCTGATTATCAGTACTTCCTAATTACATCTGATCCATGCTTTAGTGGTTGTATATTTCTGTCATTTCATATGATGAGATTCAGTTGGCATTGTGTTGTTGCATCCCTGTTGGGATTTCCCGGCTTGTTGCCGATTACCCGGTCGGTGGACCGTGAGTTTGAGCATTCGCATGATTGATCGCCCGCACTGCTGTACTTCACGAACACTAATGGTTAGGCCCCCCATCACTGTGTTCTTTACCAGTAAAGTGGTCTGGTATACGACCCGTGACTCCCAGGTTAGTGCCCAAGGGTGCCGGAGTGTTGACTCCCAGGTTAGTGCCCGAGGGTGCCGGAGTATGTCAGCCAGGTTGGTGCCAGGTTCGGCAAGTTTTCCCTGAGGTCTTGTTGACCAATATGGTGGTTTTTGATTAGGTATTTTGTTATTCTACCATTGATGCATTTACTTGCCTGTTTATCATTATCATCTTATGATTTCTCAGTTCTTGTTCAATATACATATATCAGCATGCTCTTATTATGATAGTTTAGTATCCTGTTATGCTCAGCACTGTATTCATGATTATTCAGTTATCAGCTTGTTATACCTGCCTTACCTACTGATCTCTTACTATCCGCTAGTTATTGTATGCCAGTAGGTACGATCTGCCATTTCTAGGCTCGTCGTGCCCACTGGGATACACTGTCGATGTATCTCACATCCCTTGGGTGACCATTTTTCAGGTCGGTCGGGTGCTGGGATGTCGGGACGTGTTGGTGAGATGACGCGATAGAGTTGACCCTGACAGCCGTTGATTATATTTATCAGTTTATTTAATTTGTAATTCAAGTTGTAATATGATGTAATAGTTGTATCTGTTTTGGTAGTTTAGTCTACACTGATGTGGTTTGCCATTGTTGAGCCGAGCATGTATAGAAAAGGCTCAATCCAATGGGGATTGAGAATTTTCTATATATGTGGCGGTCTGTCGCGCTCTGGATGGTTTTAAACTCTGATTTAAAAAAAAAATAAAAAAATATTTAGACACTGTTTTTCGAACTCGGGGCGTGACATCAACAGTAAATCAGCTCTTTTAAAGGAGCCCAAAGAATTTGAGTCGCATGATAAGGATGAATAATCATACACTCCGTTACAAGTACATTGGATTCATTCAACTCTTTCAATCCCTAAACTCGACAATCATATGTAATGCTCTACAACAGCTACTCTAATTTTCAGAAACAGTTCATCAGCATATGCCTGCAGGAACAAATTTAAGCCATGGGAGCAAACTTGGTGGCATATCCTAAAAAACAACAACAACAAAAACAAGTTGTAGAAGCAATAAACACGTAGAATTCATATCAAAAAGTAATAAAAGCAACAACAATAGCGACATTAACAACAACAACATTAGTGTCAAGAGTATGACTTGAATCATCTTGTTACAATCCAATAAACCAAAAAAATAGCTCTCCTACAATTCTATTTGAAGCAATAAACACGTAGAATTCATATAAAAAAGTAATAAAAGCAACAACAATAGAACATTAACAACAACAACATTAGTGTCAATAGTATGTCTTGAATCATCTTGTTACAATCCAATAAACCAAAAAAATAGCTCTCCTACAATTCTATTTGGAGGAAGTAAAATCACCGTCAATTGATCCATCGTTATCAATAAAATTGCTACCATTAAAATCCTCATGTATAGGCTCCTGAAATAAAATTTCACTATCAGAATTTTTGAATGGTATGTAATAATAAATTAACAAAAGTTTTAAAATAGCGTGTAATAAGAAATCAACAACAATAATAGAATTTTACCTCTTTGCAAGTTCTAATATTATGACATTTTCTTTTGCACTTTGCGCAAGTCCGTAATTTTGTTGCTGTGACGCCCCACTTCCCAGGGGGTCACCCATCCTAGAACTACTCTAGCTCTAGCACGCTTAACTCTCATGTTCCTCTTGGATCTTGCTACCATCCAAAATGCTATAGCCGGGTTAGAGATTTAGTCCTATTATATCATTTATATATAGGACTAATCCAAATTTCGGGGGTGTCACATTCTTCCCCCCTTTAAGCCCTGACGTCCACGTCAAGCTCAAGCACACTCACAAGCACCAGGCGATGTGAGACTCGTCTCGCTAGCCTTAGCCGACCTTGTAGGGAGCTGCACTCCACCTACAACGGTCATTAGCCGGGGAGCCACACTCTACCCGCTATATAACCCTGGCTCAGCCGAGACTCATCTCACATTTCCGGCTGGTGAATGTCTCTGATACCAACTGTGACGCCCCACTTCCCAGGGGGTCACCCATCCTAGAACTACTTTAGCTCTAGCACGCTTAACTCTCATGTTCCTCTTGGATCTTGCTACCATCCAAAGTGCTATAGCCGGGTTAGAGATTTAGTCCTATTATATCATTTATATATAGGACTAATCCAAATTTCGGGGGTGTCACATTTAATGTGACACCCCCGAAATTTGGATTAGTCCTCTATATAAATGATATAATAGGACTAAATCTCTAACCCGGCTATAGCACTTTGGATGGTAGCAAGATCCAAGAGGAACATGAGAGTTAAGCGTGCTAGAGCTAAAGTAGTTCTAGGATGGGTGACCCCCTGGGAAGTGGGGCGTCACAGTTGGTATCAGAGACATTCACCAGCCGGAAATGTGAGATGAGTCTCGGCTGAGCCAGGGTTATATAGCGGGTAGAGCGAGACTCCCCGGCTAATGACCGTTGTGAGTGGAGTGCAGCTCCTCACAAGGTCGGCTAAGGCTAGCGAAACGAGTCTCACATCGCCCGGTGCTTGTGAGTGTGCTTGAGCCTGACGTGGACGTCAGGGCTTAAAGGGGGGAAGAATGTAACACCCCCGGAATTTGGATTAGTCCTCTATATAAATGATATAATAGGACTAAATCTCTAACCCGGCTATAGCACTTTGGATGGTAGCAAGATCCAAGAGGAACATGAGAGTTAAGCGTGCTAGAGCTAAAGTAGTTCTAGGATGGGTGACCCCCTGGGAAGTGGGGCGTCACAGTTGCTTTCTCCGCATGTGGCTTAATTCTTTGAGGCCTCCTTTTACCTTTACATTGAGATTGTGGTGGGTCCTTAACCTGACATTCCAAACCCACATTAGCCACTTGACCTTCTAAACCCTCTTTTATATAACTTGATTGTGAGACAGTTACGATATAATGTTCGAGAGCTTTGTCATTCTGCAATATTTCTACACCTTCAAGTTCTTTGTTAAGCGAAGTAAGTTTGCTAATGATCAATTTCATATCTTCTTTTGCCACCTCATATGCCTTCAAGTTCTTCGTACCTTCATTGATAATTTTTTGATACATTAAACTAAGTGATTCATACCATTGTGCTCTACTACTTGATGACTCACAAATTGTTACATTTCCAATTCTATCACTTAGCATACCACTTTTTGCTTCTTTTGTCCATCTTTTCAGTACATAGTTTTGAGGAATATGATGGATGCCCAAAAAATGCATCATTGTGAGAATATGAGCACATAAGATGCCGGGATAATTAAACATTTTACAATAGCAAGACACTTTCTCGTCATCTTCATGTTCGGATACCACATATGAATACATTCGTTGATGAGGTTTAGAAGGATTTTGTAAAATAAAAACTTTATATGTGTTATTTTTCATTTGTATTAGTCTATAAGCAGTAGAAGCCTTCAATTGGTCCCTAAAATTCATAAAAACATTCTTCGTATATACATCACGAGCTTGTTCTTTGATAGGATTGAAGGTCCACAAAGTGGCTTGTCCATCCTTCATTTTAAACTCTTGTACATTTTTATTTTCATATCAACTTGCAACAATTGTTTTAAATTGTATTACAAACTTATATATTAATGTGTGGGAGTCCAACAATATTTTTAATAAAGCATTCATACCTTCGATTCGTTGAGAAGTAGACATATTAGCGAAATATGTATCCCGAAAATACACAGGTGCCCATTGATCGCGGCTCTTCCATAGCACACGAAGATAGTTATTATCATGCAAATTATAATTTAGAAGCATAGATTTCCACCCACTTTCAAATTATAATTTTGAAGCATAGATTTCCACAAAGTAGCTTGTCCATCCTTCATTTTTGAACTCTTGTAAATTTTCATTTTCATATCGACTTGCAACAATTATTTCAAATTGTATTACAAACTTATATATTGATATGTGGGAGTCCAACAATATTTCAATAAAGCATTCATACCTTCGCTTCGTTGAGAAGTAGACATATTAGCGAAAAATGTATCCCGAAAATACAAAGGTGCCATTGATCGCGGCTCTTCCATAGCACACGAAGATAGTTATTATAATGCAAATTATAATTTTGAAGTATAGATTTCCACCCACTTTCAAATTCTTCAATAGTCAAGCTATCATTTATGCACGAATGCAACTCATCTTTAAACCCTGTCTTCGAGGAATATGATACTCCTAAATGCTCTCTTGCCTTTCTCATTATGTGCCACTGACAACATCTATGAATTGTATTTGAAAAAGTGTGTTCAATCGCTTTTCTCATGGCAAGGTCCTGGTCAGTAATAATTGCTCCTGGATGTCGATCAAACATTGCTTTCAACCAAGTTTTAAAAAGCCAACAGAAAGTATTAGCAATCTCATCTCTAAGTAGAGCACAACCAAAAAATATAGATTGCTTGTGATGATTAACTCCAACAAATAGTGCAAATGGCATACAATATTTGTTAGTCTTATATCTTGCATCAAAACTCACCACATCCGAAAAGTATTGATATGCCATTCTTGACCTCCCATCAATCCAAAATAAATTCCGTGTTGTGTGCTCCTCGTCCACATCTATAGCGTACAAAAATGTTGGATCCAATACTTGAAGCTCCCAAAAATAGTTTAGAACACTTGCAACATCAATCCCATTGAGACTTGTATTCTTTTCGACGATTGTATTACTTAAGACTTTTCTTGTAAAATAAATATTTTGCATTCCTCCCTCTCTTGCTGTCATAAAAGGCATTATTGGAGATGTAGAAATATTTTGTTCGCTTAACATATTTATTACTTCCTTCTGCTCATTGGTAATAGAGCAGTGTGATCGAAAAAAATGAGTTTTCGAATGATTTACAATCAACTCATGGTTATGTTCCTTGTGAAATGTAACAACTATCCATTTTCCATCCTCGATAATTCTTAATCTCATAAGTGCCTTACAACCTGTTCGCCGATTTGGGAACTCCTTCTGAGGAGTTGTATTATTTTCATAAACTCTTTTTGCTTCTTTATTTTGGGTTGGAGGTTTTGCATGTCCTTCTTTGAAGCATGTGTATGTTGTTGATGTAACCAAACCTTCAAGCCTATTTGCTTTCTAGTGGGTCATCTTTCTTATGCTAAATTCTGTCTTGAAGGCATATACATTATAGAACCTCTTTGCTTCATCAACAGAAGAAAAGAGCTAACCAGCATATGGCTCGTCGGTTCCTGTTTTCATTTGACCCATTTGTTTATTCCAATTTTCTTGATCTAATTGGTCAATTTGCTCCTGCTCAAAGATATTTTCACTAGCTTCACAACTATTTAAAACCATTAAAGATGAACTTCCAATCGCACTCGCACCTTCGTCGGCCACGAAACTTGATGAAGCCACTCGAGAACAACCATTCCCATCGCAAGTAGGATATTAGAATTTGTAATATCCATCCGTAACATATCTATGAAATAACTAGGTGAACAAATAATACTCTAATTAATCCACTGTTTCAGAAAACACTCAATAAGATATATTTTTTTCATACATTTGATAATTAAATTTAGGAGAATCATGGATGAATATTAATAACATATACTAAAAATCCTAATAATATCAATGATTTATATCACAAATTAATAATTTATTCTAAATACCCTAACAATATTAATAATTTGAGATAATTAGCTGTGTACCCCTGAAATCTGAAGAAATATCTGATTTATCCCTTTTATTTTTTTCTTTCCAATATACCCTTCATACGTTCCACCGTTATTAAAAATACCCCTACCGTTTCCCTTTGTTAAGTTAACTAGGGTTAAACTAGAGTTAAATAATAATCGGAGTTGAAAACTATCAGATATACCTATTTTGTCCCTATCTATCAAAACTATTGAAAATTTTAAGGGTACATAAGAAAAGTTGGTTATGGTAGAAGGGTATATTTGAAAGGGCAAAATAGTAATTTCACACAGATAACGGCAACTCCAAACGGTATACTAACAGAGTTTAACTTCAGGGGTATTTTAGAAAGAAGTTGGAACGTAAGAAGGGTAGTTTTAATATTAGCCTTCTAAGAAGGGTAAATCTAAAAACAGAAAATTTTTTAAGGGTATATAGAAAATTGCCCCTAATAATTTATATCACCCATTTAGCAAAAGATAAACTTACGCTCCGTTTGGTTCGGGAATAAGAAAAATTTTGTTATATCGGGGATAGGTATAGATTGTGGTATTAGCAGGAATTAGTGTAAATTTGTGTTTGGTTGGGTTTAAGAGTTATACCGGGTTTAAAGAAAATTGTGTTTGGTAAATTATATAGGAATAAGGAGAATAAGATGAATAAGAAAAAATTGTGTTTGGTTGAGTATAGAGGAATAAGAATTGAGAAGTGATAAATATGTGTATTGACTATTTTGCCCTTTATAATATAATTTATAAATAAAATAATTGATGATATTAATCAACCTAATAATAAATTTAAATTATTATTTAAAATTGTAAAAAAATATTTAAAAATAAATAATAAATATTTAAAAGTACTTAAAAATGATAGAAAATTATATAATAAAATATTTAAAATTTTTGATTCTTTATCATTTTAAAACCATTAACAAATAGATAAGCAAATTTTAAATTTTATCTTTTAAAATTTACTATCATTCTTAAATACTTTTAAATATTTTTATACTTTTTTAATATTAATCAAAATTTATTATAAGGTTGATTAATAGCATATTTTTTAAAATTTTTAAATTTATCATAAAGGGTCAAATAGTCAATAAAAAGAGTTAATAAAATTCCGGCACTAATTATACACAAGTCAATATACCAATACAAAACTATCTGGATGTTAAATAAAATTACAGCAGAATGTCATGACCAGATGTCAAGTAAATAATGAACCAAACAAATGTGTGAAATAATGACGTTACACTAACAAAAATTGCCCCAATTATAGGACCAACATAATAATTAGCAGATTCAATCACATACAATTCTGTCCATTATGTTCATAAAGATCACAGAATATTAAGTCATTTACATACAATCCCATTATAATCATAATTCAGTTCAATACACATAATTCAGTCATTTCTATACAATCCCATTGTAATCATATTTCAGTTCAATACACATCAGAAAAGTCCATTACATACAATCCCATTGTAATGATAATTCAGTTCAATACACATAAGAAAAAGTCCTTTGCATACAATCCCATTGTAATCATAATTCAGTTTAATACACATATAAGAAAAGTCCTTTACATAATCCAGTTCATACATTATTTTACAAACACATTGTAATCATACAATCACATATATTACACATTTCTTACATTGCAATCAAATATATATCTAACTGCGATTATTCCATAACTGGTCTGTTATAACTGTGCGCAACGCGTCGCCTCTGCGTGACTCAGTAGTACCAACACTATGAACCGTTTCCTCGACATCTAATTCTACAATTGGTTCTTCCTCTAACACATCGTTAAATATGGCATCCGTACCGGAGTGTCGTCGAATAAAATTGTGTATAACGCAACATGCCATCGCAATCTGGCATTGGACTTTATATGGAAAGGGTGTTGCAACTGTCAAGATCTTGAACCGTTTTTTTAAAATACCAAATGTTTTCTCCACCACATTTCTCAATTGTGCATGTCGATGATTATATAGGTCGCGCGGACTTCGATGAGTGCGACCTCGTGTGTTTCCCTCAAATTGGCTAATATGGTAACGCTCCCCCCGATATGGTGCAAGAAATCTGTCTGTATTTGCATAGCCAGAATCTACCAAATAATATTTGCTTATAGATTTTACGAAACATGTACAATGTTAAATTCTATATTCCCCATCATTAAAGAAATGTAAAAGATAAATTTCTGTGTACAATATACCTTCAGGCACAGTGAATCCTCCACTTTCGCATGCCCATCGGAGTACTCTCATGTCAGCTGCTGATCCCTCCCAACCAGTGCAGACAAATAGGAAGTGATGGTCGAAGGATACTGCAGCCATCATGTTTTGCGAAGTAAATCCTTTGCGATTTCGGAATCTCGGTTGCTTGCTCTTGCTGACAACCACCGGAATATGTGTCCCATCAATTGCACCAATTGCATTCTGCCAATAAACATCAAACAACATGCAGTCAATTAATGTAATGAACACTGGTGACATATAAATAAGTGAACTAAAAAATATAAAAGCATACATACCTTGAATGGTTGAAAATTGACATTATCTCTAATTCGGGCATGCACCGAAACATTATTCGCCGGAAGTGTTATGTAATCGTCTTTCAACGTCACAATCGCCCGAAGCACATTGTTGAAATGTCGACTGATAGTTTCACCCGAATGTTGAAATGTTTCAGCAATTACCCTATTAGCCACCCCATGTCCAACACAAAACATAAAAATTCCCAACTGTTCCTCAATTGTCATATGGCGTGTGTTTTGTAACAATCCCTTTTGGACTAGCTCATCGCGAAGTGCGATGAAAGTCGTGCTCCGCATTCGAAACTGGTCGTACCCACGGTCAGGATGGCCATTCAATATATCACATATTACCTGGTGCCCTGTGAATGGACGGGTTCGACACGGTTGCTTGTCGACAGTTTGACTAGATGTCAAGTAACCTTGCTGAATCAACATCGCTAATACCTCACCCCAATAGTCGTCATCATCATCTAAAAGGTCCCTTATTATGGTATTGATTTTGGAGGAAAACACATGACCATGATTCGAATCACCCATTTATGCTGTAAGTACAAAATATATTCAACATTGACAATCGCAACATATGCCGTTGTAATACAACACTAATTCAAGCATGCTTGTTAATACAGTCAATATTTAAATAGTACATCTAACAGCATTCAAACAAAATTGAAATGTCTTCTGAGCATATTACATAAGAGGGCAATAAAATAAAGAAACAAAGGCATACACATTAAAAACAAATCCTACATTCAAGGAAAAAATGGCCTATATACAGCCGATTGGATTGCCACTTGACGCTCAACCCACATTATTGCCAACTCGTCGGTCATTGTCATAAACACTTCACGATTATTTAGATCTTTCAGTGCTTCCGCTGCACTAAGCACTTTTTCTGGAGTAATGCCTGGCATCGCATAGACTCGGGTCATGCAATTGGAAATGGTTGGAATACTACTTTTGTTGGCCTTTTCGTCCTGATACATTTCACGGGCCAGTTCAAGCTTTTGCCTGCCTATATCAACAAGTTCAGATATTACACTAAGCCCGGCATCAGTTTTGCGCCGGCGTCCCCCAAAGGACGAGATAGGTTTGGGTTGAGGGTTTGTGGGTTGTGGAGAGCGTGGTCGTTTACTTCCTGAGCTATGCCCGCTCCCGCTAGCACTACCTCCGACATTGGGGATGTCAGGAGTTGAAGATGGGTAGTCGGGGGTTTGCGGCGCCCTGATATTTGCATATTGAGGCGCTGCAGAAGAACCTGGTTCAAATAGAGGTTGTGAGATATTAAAAGCCGACATTCTTACTTCAAGATTTGTATCATCCTCACCGGGGGAAGATGAGGATGAACTTTCAACTGTTTGGGCTGCAGGCATAGTGGATGCAAATCCATATCGGCCAGTGGCCGTGGTTTTTTCTGTCAAGAATTCCATATCCTTATATGGCGGAAATGGCCTATCTCGACATTTTGCATATGACGGATTTTCCTATTTAATAGGAATAAGAAATGTATAATATCAATTATTCATATATTACGCGAGACTTTTGAACAAAGTTTATGATTTACAAGATAGGGTCAATACCGCTATGACAGCATCCCAGTCGGTTGGATCACCAGGTGTCGGGATATTGTGGATACAATCCCAACCCCATCCACTCTTGTTGGCTAAATAGTTATAAAGACTGAATGACCGTTTTAAAACTTTTAGCCGATTTTTAAATTGTTCCTTGGTGAGTTGTAAATTGGTCCTAGCATTGAATGCCGCAATGATTCGAACCCACGCTACAGTAGTGAACGACCCATTCACGTAGTTCCCTAGTGTATGCTCTTCAGTGAGCAAAGACATGAATATTGCGTCCATATTCTCAGTCCAATTATGGGTTCGGGTCTGCGGTTGGGCACGCTGCCCAGAAGAACCCTCCTGAGAGCCTAGGAAATTAGATAGTGGGCCGAAAGCCACACTTTTTCTTACTTGATGCTTGGTGTGTTTTTTGGCGGGACGCATCTGGAATAAGAGTTATATGATATATTTGAAGGCACAATGATACCAATAAGTAAAGTAGAAATAGAGGGAAATTGTAATTAAGTATTGGACTCAATTGATTGCCACATAGTATGGGGTTGCATTGGATTTTTAATGCCAGTGGCCGTCCATCAGATACTTATGGCAAACCCTGTTGCAATCTTGTCTGCTGGTTATGTGTATGCTGCCTATTACTCTATTGGCATATTATGTGTTGTTCGTGTGTATATTGCCTATAACCCGATTGTTTATAATTTATATAAAATATTTTTTGACTCAATTGATTGCCAATTGGTATGGGGGTGCAGTGAATTCTAATAACATGCCAATCCATCAAATACCTATGGCAATCGTCATCATCGTCCATATGTTTACCATATCTAAAGCCACAGGGGATAAGCTGCATACACACACATCTCATAAAATGCCAACAGGGAATAGGGCGCATACACACAAACACACACATCTCATAAAATGCCAACAGGGAATAGGGCGCATACACACAAACATAAGTTAATATGGCAATAGGGTGATAGGCATCAGCACACATACAACCTGGAATAATAACACCCAAACATCACATAATATGGCAATAGGGTAATAGGCATCAGCACACAAATTTTGTCAATACGATTACAACCTGGAATAATATGGCAATAGAGTGAATCGAAGCATAGATTAAGGCAGTCATAGGGCATACCTTTGTTGTGAAATATTCCAAACCTGGAATAATAAGAAGCAGGTGCTCAAGAGCGCGGTGGCGCAGAGAAGTTGCCGCAGAGGGGCCGCAGAGGTGCCACAGAGGGCCCGCAGAGGTGCCGCAGAGGGGCTGCAGAGGGGCCGCAGAGGGGGCGGCGTGTCACGCCCCGGGAGTAAACCAGAACCTGGGCTCGTCTACAGATCCGCCGTGCACACGGAATTTCCCGTGTACACGAAGCGCTGGTAACCTGCTCAGATAGACAGATATAATAAGGGAGCATAAAACAGAGCTAAACTAAAATTAGTACATCTCAGACAAATACTGTAAAGGAAAGTGCAACATAGCTCTCAAAATATACAAGTGTCTCTCCCAGCTCACACAATAAAATACATCCAGTTGGCCGAAGCCAGACCCAAAAATAAAAGGAAAATACAACCGTCTAAGTGTACTGGGAATACATCAAAATCTACAGAACTCTGGGTCAGGGAAGCAGCTAGCTAATCGACGATCCTCTTACCTCGGTCCTGAGAAGAGGGTCCCGCAACTCCCACAGAAGACTCTGCAAAATAAAGGGGAAAAGGAGAGGGAAAAATAGTGGGGGTGAGAACTACTATAAAAACAGTAGCCTCCCCTAGTGGGTAAACCTCAACTCGAACATGCCCACTAGGACTACCCGAGGCGAAAAGAATAAATGTGGTAAACTATAAGTATGGCTATAGATAAAAGCTACCACTAATATGCCTCTACATGCCCAGCTAAAAAGATAGCTAAATATATGCACCAGAATATAAATGCCTGCCCGACTAACCCAATCTGTACACTAGCAAACACCGGTACTGCCTGCTATGCCTGCCAAATCGGGTATGCCAGCCTACGCATAACACCGATAGGGGATAGGAGTCTCAAGGACTCAAGATCTGTATAATGTGCACACTATACTTGCCAAATCGGGTATGCCGGCCAATGCATAGCACCGATAGGGGATAGGAGTCTCAAGGACTCAAGGTCGTAGTAACAAGTATCATAGTAGAATAAGTCAGCAGGACTGGATCATGACACTGATCTGAGTGGGAAATCATCCCCTAAAAGAAGCCCAAATCCTCTCCCCGATCTGATGCAATAACAACTGTCCGGTCAACCGCCCAAAATCCGCGGTTGCCGCAATTACCCTGCCCTCAACCTGCCTGTCCCAAAATCCCAACGACTGACTACACTATTCCAGCCCCTGCTCTACCTGAGCATAATATCCTCTATGACTAGGTAACTGGAGAAAATAAAATCATGGTTTCTCCTAAGTCAATTCCAGCATAATAGTGCAGCAGAAAAAGGTGGCCTAACTAGGTGACCATTCAAGCATGCAAAAGTCCTTTCTTAACAAAATAATTTCAGTGTTCCAATTCTTACAAGAATTACAGTATGCCTTTATTTTAATATCTGAGGTACTAACATGCCATAAGCTCATTTATACACGTGCATAGGTTTCTCAATTAAACACAAAGCAAGATATGGTTTAAGCCGATACTTATCAACAGATTTAAGCAATTGTTCCCAGGAGTTTTAATCAACTTAACATTTGCAAGAATTTACCATTTACTAGTATCTAGCCCTCTAAAGATACAAGTATCAGTTACAAGCCCTTTTCTTTTCATGAAGCATGCTATGTTCATTCAACTAGTATAATAGCAACATTACACCGGGTTAACTCCAATATGCCTAGTGGGGTATCCCAAGTAAGAGGTTAACAACGGTACCCACCTCGAGCGCTAAAATCCTTGTCCCAAATGCGAAAACCCGCGCTCGCACCAAAAGCTCACCGCAACACTGTACCAAATCTCCAAGAAGAACATACATAACTTTAGTCCTTCAAACATCACAAAATCTGTCCCAAATTAATCGGTCTAAAGTTCTCAGATTTTCACCTACGAAGGGTGCTCAGAAAATTCCCAGAAAATTACCGTCGCGTTCCTTGCGACGAGCCCGTCGAAACGTGTACCTGCACGTTCAAAACCGAGCTTCCTTCGCTGAGATACAAATTCGGCAAGGGAGGCACCCCAAACAAAACTGTGCAGAAATTCTGTACCAAAAGACTACAGGGAAAGGAGGTTTCCACCTTCGAAAAATGTTCAGAAAAATCTGAGAAAATTTCAGGAGATTCCTTGCGAGATGTAGATGAAAAACGCCTTTTGAATCGCCTCGATCCGTCGCCTGAGCGCGAAGTTATGGCCAAACCAATCAGGTGCTGTCCAAAACTCCGCGAGGAAAAATGGGTCACAAAGAAGCTCGGGAAACTCAAAATCCACATGAAAACAAGGGGCAACTCAAAACATCAAAAATGAAGCCCTACCTGTCAAGAGTCCAATGGCGCAAGAATCACCCGAATCGGAGGTCGGGGTGAGCCGGGGGAGCCTAAACACTGTGGAGGGACAAACCGGGCCGTCGAAGAACGAGCGTCGCGCCGCGCCGGAAAATGGCCAACCTCGAAAAACGCACTCCTAAAATCCCCAAGAATGATCAGCAAGAAAGGTTTCAGGTGGAGGAAGGTTTTTCCTTAAGGGTGCCCTGTGAAAATCTGCTCAGAAAGAGGGCAAAAGGGGCCCAAAAGGCCCTATTTATAGGCTACCAACACCCCCCCCAAAATTAGTGGATTCGGGCGCCACTTTCGGGCGCCCGAATCCACTAAGCAGGTCGGACGGCCCCCCGTCCGACCGCCCGAAATCCCCTGGAGCGGCCACGTGTCCCCCGCACAGCAAACAGCCGTGCGGGGCGACTGGCCGCCCGCCACGTGGCCCGGGTGCGCTGGAGGCGGTGCATGCACCCCTCCGCTGGCCGGCCGACACGTGGCCCGCACTCGAGTGCGGGCCATGTGCGGCCGACCAGCCGCACTGTGGCCCTGCACCGGCCCGCGCCCCGAGGCACCGCCTCGGGCATGCGTGGACCGAGTCCAGGTGGACCACCCAACCAGACGGCGACGCGTGTCGTGCGCCCGGTCCACGAGCCCCGCGCCAACCTCCCTGGACCGCGCCCCACACGCCCGCCAGTCCGCGCCTGCCACGTGGCCCGCCGCGCGGTCCATGCACCACCGCGCTCTTTCCCGTGGACCGAGCGACGTGGGCCGCCCAATGGTGAGCTGCCACGTGGCATAGGCCGGTCCACGAAGCACCCCCATGCACCAAAAATCCCCCGAAACTTCCGGGAACCCGTTTTTGGTCATCCGGACTCCAAATTCGACAAATAAATAGTCGTTTTCAAGCGTTTTTCCGCGCTGAATCCAAATCCGAACTCCGCTTGGCCCAATTCCTTTTCTAAAATTCGGTAAACACCGCCGAAGACCAAATCAGCTCAAATACCACACAGGGTCCATCTGTGGCACCCCTTTGATGCACCATGGGCCAGACACACCAACACTAGGTGTTCTACTCAGTGGATTCAACGGAAAACTGGACGGGGAAAAACCAGAACACTACATCCTCCCCCACTAACAAGAGTTTCGTCCTCGAAACAAAAGCCATACCTCAAGCCGGGGCCTCGAACAAATAGGGGTAAGCATCCATCATCGCTGACTCTAGCTCCCAGGTAGCCTCGTGCTCATCACGACCGCTCCAGAGGATCTTCACATAAGGGATGGCCCGGCTGCGCAGCTCTCTAACCTCGCGGTCCAAGATTCTCAATGGCCGCTCAACAAAGCTCAGATCCTCAACAACCTCCAGTGGGGTGAAATCGATGATGTGAGACGGATCATGAACATACTTCCTCAGGGTCGATACATGATATACATCGTGAACACCGGCAAGCCTGGGAGGAAGTGCAAGCCTGTAGGCAACTGGCCCTATGCGTTCCAATACCTCAAGAGGTCCAATATAACGAGGGCTCAGTTTCCCACGAATCCCAAATCTCCGGATACCCTTTGAAGGCGAAACCTTCAAAAAGACATGATCTCCAACCCTAAACTCCAGGTCTCGTCTCCGCACCTCGGCGTAGCTCCTCTGTCTGCTCTGAGCTGTCTGGAGATGTTGCCTGATTATCCTGACTTTATCCTCTGCCTCTCGCAACAACTCTGGACCCAAAGTCCGTCTTTCACCCACATCGCTCCAATAAAGTGGGGAACGACACTTGCGTCCATACAATGCTTCGAACGGAGCCATCTGGATGCTCGCTTGAAAGCTATTGTTGTACGCAAACTCTGCCAGTGATAAGTGTCGCACCCATCCTCCTCCAAAGTCTAGCGTGCAAGCCCGGAGCATGTCCTCAAGAATCTGAATAGTCCGCTCTGACTGTCCGTCTGTCTGTGGGTGGAAAGCCGTGCTGAAACTTAGCTGCGTCCCCAAAGTGGCCTGTAGACTCCTCCAAAAGCGCGAAACAAACCTCGAATCTCGATCAGATACAATGGAGGTAGGCACGCCATGCAACCTCACTACCTCGTCTAAATACAGCTGTGCCAGTCGGTCTAGTGGCCAAGTCACCTGTACCGGTAAAAAGTGAGCGGATTTGGTGAGTCTGTCCACGACTACCCAGATCGCGTCTGCTCCTGACTGTGCCCTCGGCAACCCGGTGACAAAATCCATGGTAACATGTTCCCATTTCCATTCAGGGATTGGGAGGCTCTGCAACTTGCCAGCAGGTACACGATGCTCAGCCTTTACTTGCTGACAAATTAAGCAATGTGCTACAAACCTCCCAATGTCTCTTTCATCCCGTTCCACCAGAACTGTGCCTTGAGGTCCCTATACATCTTAGTCCCCCCAGGATGGATGGTATAAGGTGTATAGTGGGCCTCCCTCAAGATCTGCTCTCGAATCTCTGTATCCATGGGCACACAAGCTCGGTCCCTGTACCGAAGTACTCCCGAAGCATCAACTGAAAGATCCCCTGCCGAGTCCGTCTGAATCTGCTCTCGAACCCTCAACAAGTGGGGGTCCTCACTCTGTCTCTCCCGAATCCTGTCCAACAGAGTGGGCTGTACGACTAGAGTCATAAGTCGCGCAGAGACCCCAGGGGATACAACCTCGAGCTCTAACCGCCTCATCTGCTCAAGTAGTGGCGCCTGATCGGTGATCATCAAAGATAAGCTCTGCACTGCTCTCCTGCTCAAGGCATCAGCAACCACGTTGGCCTTGCCGGGATGGTAGAGTATATCCACATCATAATCCTTTAATCATTCTAACCATCGGCGTTGCCTCAAGTTGAGCTCCTTCTGTGTGAACAAGTATTTCAAGCTCTTGTGATCTGTGTAAATCTCGCAGTGCTCCCCATACAGATAATGGCGCCACAACTTCCATGCAAAAACCACTGCAGCAAGCTCCAAGTCATGGGTGGGGTAGTTCTTTTCATAATCTTTTAGCTGCCGAGAGGCATACGCGATCACTCTACCCTCCTGCATCAGCACGCATCCAAGTCCATTGTGCGATGCATCACTATAAATCACATATCCTTTCCCCATAATAGGGAGGGAAAGGATAGGAGCCGACATCAATCTGTTCTTTAATTCCTCAAAGCTCCTCTGGCAATCCTCACTCCAAATAAACTTAATCCCTTTACGAGTCAGACGAGTGAGGGGTGTGGAAAGTTTCGCAAAACCTTCCACAAACCGACGGTAGTATCCGGCTAAGCCCATAAAACTGCGAACCTCTGATACCGTCGTTGGTCGGGGCCAATCCGGACTGCCTCAAGCTTCGCCGGGTCCACAGCCACTCCTGCGGCGGGGATCATATGTCCCAAAAGGTAACCTCTCTAAGCCAAAATTCGAACTTAAATAGTTTGGCATACAACTTCCTCTCTCTGGGAAGTTGCAGCACAATCCTCGGGTACTCCTCGTGCTCCACATCACTCCGGGAATAGATCAGGATATCATCAATAAATACCACGACGAACCGATCCAGGTATGGTCGAAAGATCCTGTTCATTAAATCCATAAAAACAGCAGGGGCATTTGTCAATCCAAGAGGCATGACGGTAAACTCATAATGCCCATACCGCGTCCTGCATGCTGTCTTCGGAATGTCCTCAGCCTTCACTTTCAATTGGTGGTAACCAGACTGTAAGTCAATCTGGGAGAAGACACAAGACCCTTGCAGCTGATCAAATGGGTCATCAATGCGCGGCAAAAGGGTACTTGTTCTCGATGGTCACTTTTTTCAGCTCTCGATAATCAACACACAGTCGAAGTGATCCATCTTTCTTCTTCACAAATAGCACCGGCGCTCCCCAAGGCGATACACTTGGCCTCACAAAGTCTTTATCCATTAAATCCTGAAGTTGCGCCTTTAACTCTCGCAACTCAGCCGGTGCCATCCGGTAAGGAGCCTTAGAGATTGGCGCAGTTCCTGGGACTACGTCAATCCAAAACTCAACCTCCCTATCCGGCGGCATACAAGTCAACTCCGGTGGAAACACGTCCGGGAACTCATGGACAATAGGGATATCCGTGAGTCCCGGTGCCGCCGTAGGCTCCTTTACCACACAAGCCAAAAAGGCTACGCAGCCACTGCGCATCATCTGCCTCGCCCGAGAAGTCGAAACCACAGAGGCAAAGAAAGCACTCTGGCACCCCCTGTACAATATCAAAATCTCGCAGCTGACTAAGGACCATAAGGTCCGCTGGCAAAACCCAAGACTCAAGCTGTACAGGGCAAGACCAACAACACTCCTCTACATGCAATGTATGCTCAGGAATCCGTACCTCTAATGCATGTGGCAACCGACCTAACTCTAATCCATAGGATGATGCAAATGATCTACTGATAAAAGAATGTGATGCACAGGTATCAAATAAAGTGCGAGCTCTAGTACCAAAAAGTAAAGTGATACCTGCCACCACGTGGTCGGCTGCTGCGGAGTCCTCTACCTGGGCGGCGTAGCCTCGCCCACTCTGTGCCGGGGGTCTGTAGTCTGTAGGTGGGGAGGAAGGAGCCCCGTTTGCTGGAGCATGGGGCCGCTGCTGGGGCGCAGAAGGGACAGGTGCCGAGGAAGGAGCCGTCGATGACGCATAAGGGCAAGTAGCTCGGATGTGGCCAGACTGCCCACATCGAAAACAACGACCATGCCTCAAATCACAAGTATCAGAGGGGTGCTGACCCCTACAGAAAACACACCCATCTGTAGACCGGGGCTGCCTCGCCTGCTGCTGTCGTATCTGTAGTCGTGATCGCGAACTCTGCTGGGATGCTGTAGGGGCCAATGCTGAAGGAGGTGCTACTAAGGTCCGAAAGGGGCACGTAGGTCGGATGTGGCCTGGCTGTCCACATCGGAAGCATCGACCCCCTCTCAAGCCACAGGTATCAGATGGATGTTGCCCTCTACAGAAAAAGCACTGGACCGACGCCCGAGACTGTCGAGACTGCTGCTGCGGTGGTCTCTGAGATCTACCAAGTCCTCGTCGATCAAGACGCCCACGGCCACAAGACTGGGGCCGCGGGGGTCGTGGTGGTCTCCCAGAACTGGCCTGTCCATCATCATCTGGGGCTGGGCGTTTCCTGTCTGGACGTTGCTCTGAAACCCCGGCCCCCCCGCCAACCGCTAAGTCACCCTGCTGCGCCAGCAACTGCTCCAGGCGCTGGTCCTGACGAAAGCTCCTCGCCACTAACTGGGTCACCAAGGCCCGCAGTTCTCCCAACTCGGCGGATACCGCCCGCTCCGACTCCTCGGAAGGTGTGGGAGTACCCCGGGTGGGAGAACGACGACGGGGCGACATCCTGCCACGGGAAACCAGAAATCAGCCACAAAACCCCACACGACCCAATCTGGCGAAAGTCAAAGACATCCCCCAATTTCTGTAACTTTATGTTGTCTGCAGCCAACATAATTGTTCAACAGGAATAGGATATGTCGATCCCTCTTCACTCACTAGAAGAGTCAAATGACTAAAATCACTGACTTTCGCAACATATCACGCCACTCACGCCCTGCCGTCCTAGGGTCTGCCAAAAGCCTAGGGTTTCCTAAGTCCCAACTGACCTATCCCTAAGCTCTGATACCATCTTAATCTGTCACGCCCCGGGAGTAAACCAGAACCCGGGCTCGTCTACAGATCCGCCGTGCACACGGAATTTCCCGTGTACACGAAGCGCTGGTAACCTGCTCAGATAGACAGATATAATAAGGGAGCATAAAACAGAGCTAAACTAAAATTAGTACATCTCAGACAAATACTGTAAAGGAAAGTGCAACATAGCTCTCAAAATATACAAGTGTCTCTCCCAGCTCACACAATAAAATACATCCAGTTGGCCGAAGCCAGACCCAAAAATAAAAGGAAAATACAACCGTCTGAGTGTACTGGGAATACATCAAAATCTACAGAACTCTGGGTCAGGGAAGCAGCTAGCTAATCGACGATCCTCTTACCTCGGTCCTGAGAAGAGGGTCCCGCAACTCCCACAGAAGACTCTGCAAAATAAAGGGGAAAAGGAGAGGGAAAAATAGTGGGGGTGAGAACTACTATAAAAACAGTAGCCTCCCCTAGTGGGTAAACCTCAACTCGAACATGCCCACTAGGACTACCCGAGGCGAAAAGAATAAATGTGGTAAACTATAAGTATGGCTATAGATAAAAGCTACCACTAATATGCCTCTACATGCCCAGCTAAAAAGATAGCTAAATATATGCACCAGAATATAAATGCCTGCCCGACTAACCCAATCTGTACACTAGCAAACACCGGTACTGCCTGCTATGCCTGCCAAATCGGGTATGCCAGCCTACGCATAACACCGATAGGGGATAGGAGTCTCAAGGACTCAAGATCTGTATAATGTGCACACTATACTTGCCAAATCGGGTATGCCGGCCAATGCATAGCACCGATAGGGGATAGGAGTCTCAAGGACTCAAGGTCGTAGTAACAAGTATCATAGTAGAATAAGTCAGCAGGACTGGATCATGACACTGATCTGAGTGGGAAATCATCCCCTAAAAGAAGCCCAAATCCTCTCCCCGATCTGATGCAATAACAACTGTCCGGTCAACCGCCCAAAATCCGCGGTTGCCGCAATTACCCTGCCCTCAACCTGCCTGTCCCAAAATCCCAACGACTGACTACACTATTCCAGCCCCTGCTCTACCTGAGCATAATATCCTCTATGACTAGGTAACTGGAGAAAATAAAATCATGGTTTCTCCTAAGTCAATTCCAGCATAATAGTGCAGCAGAAAAAGGTGGCCTAACTAGGTGACCATTCAAGCATGCAAAAGTCCTTTCTTAACAAAATAATTTCAGTGTTCCAATTCTTACAAGAATTACAGTATGCCTTTATTTTAATATCTGAGGTACTAACATGCCATAAGCTCATTTATACACGTGCATAGGTTTCTCAATTAAACACAAAGCAAGATATGGTTTAAGCCGATACTTATCAACAGATTTAAGCAATTGTTCCCAGGAGTTTTAATCAACTTAACATTTGCAAGAATTTACCATTTACTAGTATCTAGCCCTCTAAAGATACAAGTATCAGTTACAAGCCCTTTTCTTTTCATGAAGCATGCTATGTTCATTCAACTAGTATAATAGCAACATTACACCGGGTTAACTCCAATATGCCTAGTGGGGTATCCCAAGTAAGAGGTTAACAACGGTACCCACCTCGAGCGCTAAAATCCTTGTCCCAAATGCGAAAACCCGCGCTCGCACCAAAAGCTCACCGCAACACTGTACCAAATCTCCAAGAAGAACATACATAACTTTAGTCCTTCAAACATCACAAAATCTGTCCCAAATTAATCGGTCTAAAGTTCTCAGATTTTCACCTACGAAGGGTGCTCAGAAAATTCCCAGAAAATTACCGTCGCGTTCCTTGCGACGAGCCCGTCGAAACGAGTACCTGCACGTTCAAAACCGAGCTTCCTTCGCTGAGATACAAATTCGGCAAGGGAGGCACCCCAAACAAAACTGTGCAGAAATTCTGTACCAAAAGACTACAGGGAAAGGAGGTTTCCACCTTCGAAAAATGTTCAGAAAAATCTGAGAAAATTCCAGGAGATTCCTTGCGAGATGTAGATGAAAAACGCCTTTTGAATCGCCTCGATCCGTCGCCTGAGCGCGAAGTTATGGCCAAATCAATCAGGTGCTGTCCAAAACTCCGCGAGGAAAAATGGGTCACAAAGAAGCTCGGTAAACTCAAAATCCACATGAAAACAAGGGGCAACTCAAAACATCAAAAATGAAGCCCTACCTGTCAAGAGTCCAATGGCGCAAGAATCACCCGAATCGGAGGTCGGGGTGAGCCGGGGGAGCCTAAACACTGTGGAGGGACAAACCGGGCCGTCGAAGAACGAGCGTCGCGCCGCGCCGGAAAATGGCCAACCTCGAAAAACGCACTCCTAAAATCCCCAAGAATGATCAGCAAGAAAAGTTTCAGGTGGAGGAAGGTTTTTCCTTAAGGGTGCCCTGTGAAAATCTGCTCAGAAAGAGGGCAAAAGGGGCCCAAAAGGCCCTATTTATAGGCTACCAACACCCCCCCCAAAATTAGTGGATTCGGGCGCCACTTTCGGGCGCCCGAATCCGCTAAGCAGGTCGGACGGCCCCCCGTCCGACCGCCCGAAATCCCCTGGAGCGGCCACGTGTCCCCCGCACAGCAAACAGCCGTGCGGGGCGACTGGCCGCCCGCCACGTGGCCCGGGTGCGCTGGAGGCGGTGCATGCACCCCTCCGCTGGCCGGCCGACACGTGGCCCGCACTCGAGTGCGGGCCATGTGCGGCCGACCAGCCGCACTGTGGCCCTGCACCGGCCCGCGCCCCGAGGCACCGCCTCGGGCACGCGTGGACCGAGTCCAGGTGGACCACCCAACCAGACGGCGACGCGTGTCGTGCGCCCGGTCCACGAGCCCCGCGCCAACCTCCCTGGACCGCGCCCCACACGCCCGCCAGTCCGCGCCTGCCACGTGGCCCGCCGCGCGGTCCATGCACCGCCGCGCTCTTTCCCGTGGACCGAGCGACGTGGGCCGCCCAATGGTGAGCTGCCACGTGGCATAGGCCGGTCCACGAAGCACCCCCATGCACCAAAAATCCCCCGAAACTTCCGGGAACCCGTTTTTGGTCATCCGGACTCCAAATTCGACAAATAAATAGTCGTTTTCAAGCATTTTTCCGCGCTGAATCCAAATCCGAACTCCGCTTGGCCCAATTCCTTTTCTAAAATTCGGTAAACACCGCCGAAGACCAAATCAGCTCAAATACCACACAGGGTCCATCTGTGGCACCCCTTTGATGCACCATGGGCCAGACACACCAACACTAGGTGTTCTACTCAGTGGATTCAACGGAAAACTGGACGGGGAAAAACCAGAACACTACACGGCGGCGCGGAGGAGTTGCCGCAGAGGGGGCCGCGGCGCGGATAAAGTGCCGCAGAGGGGGCCGCGGCTGCGGAGAAGGTGCCACAGAGGAATCGCAGAGGGGCCGCAGAGGGGGCCGCGGCGCGGAGAAGGTGCCGCAGAGGGGGCCGCGGTGCGGAGAAGGTGCCGCAGAGGGGGCCGCGGCGCGGAGAAGGTGCCGCAGAGGGGGCCGCGGCTGCGGAGAAGGTGCCGCAGAGGGATCGCAGAGGGGCCGCAGAAGGGGCCGCGGCGCGGAGAAGGTGCCGCAGAGGGGCCGCAGAGGGGGCAGGGTTGCCGCTGGGGGGCCGCGAGGGAGATTGGAGATCGGAGATCCGAAGCGATGAAGAATGGGAGATCGGAAGCGATGAAGAGATGGAGGGGATGAAGATGAAGGGCCGAGGGAGAAGTGGGTTGCCGCAGAGGGGAGAGAAGTGCCGCAGAGGGGCCGCAGAGAGGGCGGCGGCGCGGAGGAGTTGCCGCAGAGGGGGCCGCAGCGCGGAGAAGGTGCCGCAGAGGGGGCCGCGGCTGCGGAGAAGGTGCCACAGAGGGGCCGCAGAGGGGAAAGGGTTGCCGGAGGGGGGCTGCGAGGGAGATCGGAGATCGGAGATCAAAGTGATGAAGAAAGGGAGATCGGAAGCGATGAAGAGAAGAGGGGATGAAGATGAAGGTTCGAGAGAAGATGGAATCCCACAGAAAAGCCTGTCGCGGACTTCGATTCCTGTGCCAGGAATGGGGCGAGCCCAATTCCAGGTGGGGGTGGGAATTCCAATTCCCACCCCCATCCTTGCTATTCCATATATTCTGGAATAGCAATTCCATCTATTTTAATTCCCATTTGGGAATGGATTCAGGGATAAGGGGGTTATTCCCCCCTTATCCCTGTTACCAAACGATGCCTTAGGATCTATAAAAAATAAATAAATAAATAAATAAATAAATAATAAATAAAAAAGAAGAGTGCTCAAACCCACATAATATATATCATTAGAGTCTAAATAAAAATTAGCACCAAGAAATATTTTGCAAATTTTGCAATAGAAAATTGTCGAATTTTGAACATCTAAAACAGTAAAAAATATATATTTAAATTTAAACATGAGAAAAGGTGCAAAAAAAAAAACCTAAAATGGATGTAGACATTTACAGATGGTTAATCTACAACCAAAACCACCTGATAATTAGAGTTTTTTTTTTAAAAAAAAAAAAAAAATTCTCAAAGATGCCCCAAAAAATTCAAGCAACAGCAACAACAACAACAACGAGATGATCTACAATTAAGCCTTTCGAAGCAATTATGCCTGAATCGGAGAGAGATTGTCCCTGATGAATTGATCGAAGGTCTCATTGCCCTGTTGAAGCCTCTCGCAAATCTTAGTGTCCTGCAAGTAGCTCTGAATCTTGGCCCAGTTCTTGAAGTTGTCGTCTGAATCTTGGCCCAGTTCTTGAAGTTGTCGACGCGCTTCTGGAGCCAGTTGGAGTAGTCGCCGAGTTTGTACTCCTTGAATCCGCGGTCGGAGAGGGCGCCTTGCGTGCGAGGTGGGGGGAGAGGGCGCCGCCCGTGTGCGAGGGAGGGAGATGGGTTGTTGCTGCGGCTTCAAGCAAGGAGGCGCCACACGTGCGGAGGCTGCTGCTGTTGCAGCTTCGCACAGGGGGGAGGAGGGTGGTGGTGGTGGTGGTGGTGTTGCCAGATCTGTAATGGGGATGGGTGAGAAAGGAGGAAGAAAGAGACTTTTTGGGAGGGAAAAAAAACAAAGAAAAAAAAAATGAAGGGAAATAAAAAAACGAGATGGACTAACGGAGTCTCAGTTCCCATCTTCACCACTTTCCTCCATCAGATCTAGCACAAATATAAAAGCAGATGGAGGAAAACTTATGAGTAGTGCAGCTACTATCTTTGTGCAGTTACCATATGGTCCCGTTTGGTCCGAGGATAAAGGGGAAATAACTCTCTTTATCCTCTAATTTCTGCCAAACAGTATTACAAAATGGCATGGAATAATTTTTTTTTTTATTCCTGGCTTAACGGGTTATCCTGGGATAATCCGTTAAGCCTATACTGGAATAACCCATTAAGCCTTATTCCTCCCACCCCATAGAATAGGGTTTATCCCTGGAGGCAGTGAATGGACAAAGTTATAATTTATTATTTATAATTAAATTATAATATAAAATATAAATTATAATATAAAATATAAATTATAATTTAAATTATAATATAAATATAAATTATAATATAAATTATAATCTAAAATATAAATTATAATCTAAAATATAAATTATAATATAAATTATAATGAGCAATGCTACTTGTACACCCCCAAGTGGGGTGTACATCCTACACCCCACCCATCCAAGGGTGGGGGTTAACCTACCGGTCACTTCGAAGTGACCGATAGAATTCACCCACCCTTGGATGGGTGGGGTGTAGGATGTACTGTAAGATTCGTGAAATTTAAATTCGAAATAAATAAAAGAAAAGAATGGAGTCAAGATGACTCAGAAGTAGAAAGAGCACAAATAGCGCAATTGACCTTTTGCTACTGTGTAAACTGCACAGTTTACGAGACAGGAATATTGCATTTCAAATCCGAAACAAATCTCAAAATCCGAGATGACCAGTGCGACCGTCTCGTCAAACTGATCGAAAATGATATAGATCAAATTCAAATCCGACGGTCGGATCTTTCAGAAATCAGCGAAGAAGCGGGCATGACCCGCGACTTAAGTGAATAGTGCTGTGAACAGTAGATGAATAGTAACCCCTATTTTCAAATCCCCTTAGTGCCAACGTTAGCCAATTCGCTGTCTGGACTCCGATCATAGCCATCCAGGTAGTTGATTTGATCGATTTCGTCGTTCTGAACACAATGGCACTGACGGAATTTCCGTTTGACGACCCTAGAGTCTCGAAAAGCGGGATAAACTGTATTTCTGTACAGTACTGATGGACCGAGATTTTATCCGGGCAGTTTCTCGAAAAACAAAAATCGCTACCTGATAGGTTTCGTCGAGCCGGACGTCGTGGCGGGGTCAGAATTTCAGTTTGACAGTCCAGTTGTCTCAAAAAGCATGAAATGGGAGAAAAATCGCAGTATTTTGCGTATAGATGCTATATTTTATGTATCGATTTGCACCAAACTGGTAGAGGAGGGTCCTTATAGCAAATGTGTTCTACAGCAATGGACTCATAGCAAAATATCAGGATTTGGAGGACTTATCGGCAATTGTACATTATCTACTATACATATGTACTTGCTGGTTAGGTTTCCAGGAAAACCCTAAAGCCCTGTAGCTTTTTCCCCAGCCGCAACCTCAACCACACCCCCTTCTCTGCCGCACTCCACGGGAGCCCGCACCGGCCGCCGCTTCATCGCCGGAGAAAGGAAAAAGATCAAGACACCCTCTTGATCTCGGGTGTTGTTGGAGAAGGAAGCACCCAGAGGAGGAGTGAATGCACCAGACCTCTTCTGAGGGTGCCCCTGTGAGGTTGAAACCCGAGCCGAGACCCTGCGCCGTGCGCCGCCGCGACCACCCACCATCTTCCTCGTTTTCCGGCGAGGTAAGGGTTAGAATTTTTATGTTTTCATAAAGGCCCGAGAAGTGTCTCTTTATGTCCCTTATGTAGAGTAGACCCTACCTGTGAAGCCTGAGCCGTCGCCGTCGTCCCGGCCGCCGGCGGGAGCAAGTTCTGCCGGAATTTCTCATTTCGGCCGAGGATGATCCCTAGCTTCATCCGATCGACTAAATCCAGATCAAGACCGTTGATAGTGGTCTTCTTGATGAATTAAAGCTGCTCCTAAAGGTTGGAGTCGATCGGGGGAAGATCCGCGAAGATCCGACTAGCCCTAGAATCGGCCAATTGTGAACCGCGGCCTTCCTCGCCGCCGTGCACCCGAGCCGCTGGCCAACCACCCAGCAAGCACCGGGGGATCGAGAGGAAGGATTTGGTCCATCTTGCGCCGGCCCGGGGGCCGCCGGCCGGAATCTGCCATTGATGGTGGCCGGTATCACCAAGCTTCGGAAATCTTGGTCTCCGGCGATCGCCGGGGCTCCGTCAAATGGGTGAGCGGCCCAGGTAAGTTCCCTTGGTCTCTGTGAAGCCCCCCATCCATTTGCATGTGAAGTCTAACGTAGGTTTTGTGTAACCGTAGTTGCACCCCTTGGCAAATCCGAGCTCGGGTGAGCTCCGCCGCCGCGCGTCGCCGCCGCTTCCGGCCGCCGCGTTGTGACCCAGGTAACCTCTAAACCCTGCATGCTTGTTGTTCATCCATCTTAGAAGGGCTCTGGGGCTGTCTTTGCAGAAGAACAAGCTCGGGAAAAAACTTAGTTGCTTGTTTATATTTTGTGCCCACTACGTGTTCGATGAAATGTTTCAAAGAAGAAAAGTTGGGAATTAGACTTCGATCTAAATATTAAAGTTGTTTTAAATCATCCCCTAAGCTCAGTGCTCACTTCAGATTAAATTGGGTCTGAGTGGATGTGTGTGTGGTGCATTGTCAAAGTGTTAGAGAGCGAGGGACTTGGATCTGGTTGATCCATCAGTTTTGGACTGAAAATAGGGTGAGCCCTGGTGTCCTGGCACTGTCCAGAGACATTTTGATATATAACATTTTAGTTTATGATGAATGGATTTAAGGTTGTATTAAAAACTAAGTGTTAAGAGAATAGTTGCCCGTAGTAGGGTTTGGGGCTGTTTGCGAAGCCGCGATAGTGTGCTCCTGGCTAATTTGGGGTCACTGGACGCGATGCTTGCGTCAGATTTAGGTTTTGAGCAGCCGAAGAAATAAAAATGCATATAAGCTATGTTAGAAGAGTAAATTACGGCCCGAAGTTTTCCTCGGGTTCTGTGCTGCCGCAAATGGGTGAGCACAGTGTTCAGCAAGTCAATTTTCACCTGCTGGAGGTGACGGTTCGTTAAAATGATGTTCCGATAAAAAGAACGAGCGAAAACGGCTCTCAAATACGCATAAAAGTACGATTTCTGGAAACCCTAGGGGTCAAAATGCAAATGTAGCATGCTAGCTGTCTTTAGACAGTATTTACACACGTGTTAGGCAATTTATTAGAAGTCTGTAGGTTTTCGTTGAGCGGAAATCGGATTCCGTTCCGTAAACCGGCGAAATTGTCGATTTTACGGTTTTCGGTGCGACTTTCGTGATCCGGATTGGATTTGGGTATGTGTGAGTCATTCCTGATCAGTATTTCATGATTCAGGTCCTTGCAGTCTGACTCCGGCCCACGAGCCTTCTGTTGGAGTCGTTGGATCGGCCTACATTGAGGTGGGTTATCTTCGGTCCGGGCTTTATCTTTTCGGCCCTCTGTTTGCTTTAGTCCAGTCGGACACCTGTTTTTGATTAGCCCTGATGATTTTGCATGTTCTTGATTATTCCTGATGATTTATGATCTTGCCTGATAGACCCTGATCTCCTTAGACATATCACATATACCTGCTTGATTGGTCATTAGTTAGATGATGGTTCATTAGCTCCTATTGGACACATATATCATGTTTGCTCGATCATGGCATAGATTTGCTTATATTCAGAGATACATATTTCTTGTATTCTAGATTGCATGATATATGACTGTGATACATAGACATCTGCATCCCTGTGGGGATTTCCGGCATGTTGCCGATTACCCGGTCTGTGGACCGCGAGATTAGCATTTTGCATTGTGATGATTGTACACCTGCTGTTCGTTCGCGTACGCTGTGGGATTGATCCCCCACATTGCGTTCTTTACCGGTAAAGGGTCTGCTTGACCCGTGAGCTCGCCCCTCTCTTGCTGTATCACTGGGTACGGGGAGCCCCTTGGCGGTACCGATATGAGGAAACTCTCGGCTGTACCTTTAGGTACGAGGATCCTCTCGGCTATATCAATGGTACGGGGTTTGCGGTTCAGTTCTGCTAGGTGGAATCCAGGATGATTGTGGTTGGCTTGGCATAGATATCTTCGCCTGAGGTCCCCGTGACCAATAGTGGCATCGGTTAGTATTTGATATTCTTGTGATTGATGCATAGCTTTTATACTTCCATGTTCTAGCATGCCTATTGCAGTACCTATTATTGTTCAGTACATTTCGATTATCAGTGGTTTTGCCTGAGGTCCTCGTGACCAATAGTGGCATTGATGGGGTACTTGATATTCTGGTGATTGATGCATAGCTCGTATACTTTCATGTACTAGCATGCTTTACTTCAGTTAGACTTGATTGCCACCCTGATTGATTCTGATATCTCTATACTCGTTATATACAGTATTATGATTATGCTTCCTGCCAGTTTGTTTTACGTATCTACTATTTGATTTTTAGTAGACCTGTTATTTGATCACTCAGTTGTCTGCTCGATTTTATACAGTCATTGATTTCCAGCATTTATTATCTGTAGTCTCCTTATGCCTGATTATGACAGTTATATTCTGATTTCCAGCATTTATTACTTGCGGTTTCATTACCCTTGATTACCTGCCTATTCAGTTATCGGTGGATTTTTGTTGATTATCAGTAGATCTTATTTGTTATTCAGCTTTACCCTATGATTTTTACTATCCGCAGATTATTGTACCCAGTAGGTACGATTAGCTATTTCTCGGCTCGTCGTGCCCACTGGGATACCTTCCGGTGTGTCTCACACCCTCGGGTGACTGTTTTTCAGGTCGAGCGGGTGTTGGGATGTCGGGACGAATTGGCGAGGTATCGATATAGAGGTTGACCCTGGACAGCCGAAAAGTTATGTATTAGATGTTTGAGAGAAAGGAAATTGTATTTCAATTGTAAAGTTTACTTGTTGTTGTTGTGGTAGTACGTAGTTAATACTTTGATGTTGTTGCCAAGCTAGCCGTGCATATATAGAAAAGGCTCAATTCCATAGGGGATTGGGACTCTTCTATATATGTGGCGGTCTGTCATTGCCCTGGCTGTTTTTGCAACTCTAATTTAAAAAAAAAAAAAAAAATTTATACACTGGTTTTTGAACTCGGGGCGTGACATGTACACCCCACTTGGGAGTGTACAAGTACTATTTCCCAATTATAATATAAATTATAATATAAAATATAATATAAATTATAATATAAAATATAAATTATAATATAAAATATAAATTATATATAAAATATAATATAAAATATAATTTATTATTTATATTCTTAAAATATAATATAAAATAAAAAATATTATTTTTTTTAACGTAAGATGTAATTTATTATTTATAATTAAATTACTTCAAATTTAATATAATAATTAAATTAATTTTTCAATAAAAAAAGCTAAGGGCAAAGTTGGTATTTTTATAAAAATTCTATCTTCTTTTTTCACTATTCTCTACTATTCCATAATTTTAACCAAACACAATTTTAACTATTCTAGAGAATACCAACTTTTCAACCAAACGCAATTTAACTTTTATACTTCATTATCCCGGAATAGTAAGCTATCCCAGGCATAAAAAAATGTATACCTCTTAAATTTATCCCCGAACCAAACGGGGAGGAAAAGTATAAATTTTTTTATATTTATAATTTTTTTTGGTTTTGGTTGAAGAAATGTGTAATTAGGATGATAATGGTCTTCTTAGAATTTACTAGATTGTTAATGAAATAGTATAAATCTTAGAAACTATTATAATCCTAATCACGCATTTTTTTCATTCAAGAAATAAAAACTCATGAGTACGAAAAAAATTTACTCATAAAAATATAATAACCGAATCCACATATATATATATATATATATATATATATATATATATATATATATATATATATATATATATATATATATATATACAAGAACTATTTGCCGGTTTCTTCCGCTGACGTGTCGTGCTATTGTTCATTTGGCTGATGTGGCGTGTTGTTACGCTTTTGTGTGCTCCTATGCGCGCCGAGTGACTTGCCCCTCTTTCCCTCTCTTCCTAACCTAGCGCCGAACCTCCCCACTGTCTCTCTCTCCCGCTCCCCGAAGCGGACCCCACTTCTCTCTTTTCCGCTCCTCGACTCCTTACCTTCTGCCTCTCTCTCTCTCTCTCTCTCTCTCTCTCTCTCTCTCTTTCTCTCTTCGGCGCTCCTCCCCCGAGCGCTCCCCAGTGCGGCGGTGGAGCACCCGACCTTCCTCCGCCACGTCTCCTCCGCCGCCCCCTCGCCGGAGTCGCTCGCGGCGGCGGGGCGCGCGGCGGAGCGTGTTACAGAATTTGAGTTGGCATAGTTTCGTGAAAGGTTCAAGTCTTGAAGATTGAAGGTGAAGAAAGTTGGATCATTTAACTCAATCTCAAGAAAGAAGAATTCAAAAGGATCAGGTATGTGTAACTAAAGATTATTGGTGATCCGAATACTTCTTGTAGTGTAGAAACACCTGGAAGAGTTTTTAATTGCATAAAAATCAAAAACTGGTGTTCGGACAGGTTCAGGATCCGGATCAGAGCCAGCAATCCGGATCCCGAAGGTTGTTGTTTCATACATTACTTCAATCCGGATCGCAGCATCTCACGATCCGGATCCCGAACGTTGAGTTCTCATAATTGTATGAACGATCCGGATCAGGCATTCCGATCCGGATCCCGAACGATTGTTTTTCTGGAAACCGTCTTTCTTGCTACTGCAATCCGGATCGCCCAAATCCGATCCGGATCGCCGTCCGTAAAAATTCCAGAAATGTTAGGTTTTTGATTCTTATCTCCTTCCAAATGTTTCTAACCTATAAATAGACCCTATGACTCTTTTTCTAGGGTTAATCCAAAATAATCATATAGAGCCGTCATATTCATATATCATCTTATACGGCCCTAAGATCCACATATAGAGAAGAAAGGAAATCATTAGAGAATACTCTATGTTTCTTCATCTATATTGATTAGTTTGATTCTAGGTTTTCATACTCACATCTTGAGTTGAATCAAACTAATGAATACTTAGATGGTATTTCCGATCTATCTTTGATCTAAGTATTCGGCGGATCATCACCACCCAAAAAACAACGATTTCCCCAAAATCGGCGCGTGGATTCGCGTGTCCTTGTGGATTCAAGGTTCAACCGCTCTCGTGGATTCGGAGCGAGGCACGTTCGTGGATTCGAAGGGTGCTATTGGGTGCAGACCGTGGATTCGGTCGGACGTCGTGGATTCGACGTTGGACGCCGTGGATTCGGCGTTGGGCGCAGATCGTGGATTCGAGAAGCGTCGCGGAGCGAGCGGAGAAGATCCTCTAGGAGCGTATGGAAAAGGTTGAGTCGTAAGTGTGTACGGTAAATCACCTTGTACGTGTTTTAATTCTAGTGGATTTCTGCCGTGTTATCGGTCCCGTGGTTTTTTACTCCGGTGATGGAGTTTTCCACGTAAAAATCTTGCGTGTTATTTTTATTTTCGCATTGGGTTTTTATCGCAACGATTTTTGAGTGTTTATACGTTTACACCTATTCACCCCCCTCTAGGTGTTTCTTTCCCTATTTAGATCTTTACATATAACCCAACAGAGCGGCTGAGCCTCCCGACGCTGCAGTCGAAGATGAAGTGCGACCCCGAGGGATACGGGGCGGAGCTCATCCTCCTCCGCCGCCACTTCGACTCCTCCCTCCACCTCTTCCGCCACCACTCAGCCCTCAACCCCTCCTCCTCCTCCGCCTCCGACCCCGCCGTCGCCAAGGAGGTCGGCGACCTCGCCATGTTCCTCGCCCACGTCGCCCCCTTCTACCCGGACAAGCTCGCCGATTTCCTCTCCCAGGTCGCCGATCTCCTCCGCTCCGACGCTCGGTCCCTCCCCTCCTCCCTCCGCGTCCACTTCGTACAAGCCCTAATCCTTCTCGTCAATCGCAAGGTGCGATTTCCTTCTTCTTCTTCTTCTTCTTCTTCTCCTCCTCCTTTTCTCTCCTCGATCACCATCATCATTACGATTTTCGTTCTATGATACCCATCTTCGGGAATGGTAGATGAGTAGGAAATTTTAAATTTCTAGAATTCTTAGTATTTACAGCAAAATTGCAATTTATGATATAGTTACATAGTATTCTTGCGACTAAAATGCACAACATCCAGCGCTGGAGTTTTTTTTTTTTTTTTTTTTTTTTTTTAGAAAATGAACTAGGCTACATGCTAATAATAATTAAGAAAAAAAAAAAGAGTTGATTCAACAGCTATGGGAGTTACAGGGCGCTGAACCTTTATAGCTTTATCCATGGGAACCCCATGAAAAGTGTTCGGCTTTTTTATATATGTGTACCTTGGGCCTGGTCATAGCTATAGTTAAAGTGTGCATGAGGGCTCTTTCTTTGTTGAGTCGAAGAGCCTGTTTGGATAGGCTATGGAGCCTGTTTGGATGGGCTATCATATCCTGTAAACCGAGAGTATTCACTCTTTCTGACTTGGTTGTCGGCACCTTGTGTTCATTACTAAACTTTTTGACTGCATGAAGAGATACACTGGACAAAAAACTCTATGAAGCTTGGGATGGGTATTACATTATTTCCTTTGCCATAGTGAGTGTGGTTTGGCCTCTATAGCCGGCTGTTGGTAGATCTATTTGAGATCTTCAAGTTCCATTGATGTTATTTGGACTGATATTTGCATTTTTTTTTTTTTGATTAAACAGGGATATACCCTATTTGAACAGTACAGGACAGGAAAGAAGAGAGAAAAGATCCACCACTATTCTAAATACACGAAGTGAGCCCACTCTCGAACCACAAAAGTGATCAAAGCGCTAAAACAAAACGAGTGAACTCCCAATTACAGAAACAGAAGAAAAAAGCAGAGCCGTCGCCGCAATGGAATGTGAAAAAAAACAGAGCCGTCGCCCCACTGGGAATCAACTCCAAACCCGAGCCCCAAGCGAACTTATCAAAGTAGCACATCCCAAACAGAGGATACAACACATCACTTTGTTTATACAAAACCGGATAAAAGAAGCGAAGATCGACGTCGTAGTATTCCCTTGTTCCCAATTAACAGGTAACTCCAGGCAGATGACAGATAGTTCATCAAACCACTTGTATGAAACCGAAATAATGAGTCGGCGAAGAGTGATCCAATCAATGAGTCGGCGAAGCCACCATCATGGTAGCTGCCGTCCATCATGGTATTTGCCAAAGGAGTGATCCATTCAACACAGCCAGTTCCTGCAGTTCTAGGACCAAGCTACAAAGGCAGCTGGAATTCCTCTCAGTTGACTCCAAGAAATAAGCATGTAACAAAGGGGCTCCCATAACAAAACAATAAACAAGTCTGAGATGTTTCCTTTTTGGACCACCATACCAAAGGATTGATCCAAAAAAATAGTGCATGCATCATTGTGAAAATTAATCATACTACAATGTATTGTTATCTCCTCCAGTATAAAGGATATGTTTCTGACATCTGACAGTAAAGAGATACATTATCAACTCCAAGTCCTTTGCAACCCTTGAGTCCCAGCTCAATGTGAAGATAGGAGAGAAGACTCAGCTCAAACAAAGAGGAAAATGGATGAAGAATCACAGCTCCCCCAAAAACCGGCACCCAGTCCAATCAATACAAAGCAATAGGTCGTTGAGAACCATCCCGGTAAAAGCAAAGATAAAGAACCCAACTATACTAGCCAAATCGAGCGTGTAAAAACTACTTAGTGGCCCATCTCGAAATAAATGAAAGAGGAGCACTGTGAAGCAACACTGCAAATAGGATCTGAAACGCAAGTAGCCTGTCAAATCAAAGGGCGATCCTTAATTTCCATAGTGGATCAAAGACCATACAAATAGGGGATAGGATGAGCTTGCTTCGTGCAAAAAACTTCAATAATGGAGATTAGACGCTTAAATCCTTAGTAATTGCAAAACGCCTTATACACGAACCCAGCAGGAACAAGTGAAACTGAAACTTCATTGAACCGTTGGAAATGCTGAAAATGTTGGAGTGCCCCCAAACCCGTAATCGCTGAAAGCGTGCAGTAAAGAAATCCCTGTAGGCAGCTGAGCAAGAGACCCCTGTCTTCATCCGGAACTTCTAATCTCCCAAAACCGAAGAATAAAACCAAAGCTGTAGTGAGAATAAAACCAAAATCTTATCAAGATCCAGAGAGCATATACTAGGTAAGCCAAGTGGATTCCCCTTGCCTTCTTGTCCCCCCACTGGAGTTGGAATAAAGATGAACAAATAGCCATTTAAGGTACAAACGAATAAATAAGCACCAAAGCCCTCAACCCATCATAGTTGCTACCCCCTCTCAGCAAGCAAAGGAGAAAGAATCGTGCATCACCACAGAAAGCGAGAAAGAATCCAAATAATACAGCCACAGATAATGAGATAGAACACCCTTGACCTTCAGACCTTGAGCACAGCAGAACAAGTGATTTCAAAAAAATTCCCTCAAGCCCAATTATCCATCTGCCCCAACAGTTGCTCGGGGAAGCACACTCCTCACCTAAGAACAAAGGTCCATAGATTGACGGAATCGTAAATTCTTATAGCACAGGTGGAACTTAGTGACGAGCTACCGGCGAAGATGCGCCTGTTGCGTTCAGTCCAGAGTTCCCAACAGGTTGCGGCGAATAAGAGATCAAAGTGCACTTTATTCCTACCCTTCAGGGTCATCCTCGCCCCCCTCCATCTACTCGCAAAATCCCCCGAAAAATTGAGTAATCTGTGGCAAGTGGTCGGCCAAAGCTGTAGAAGCTCCTCCCAAAGCGCCCTCGCAAAATTGCAATAAAAGAAAAGATGATCCAGGTTTTCATCTCCGGCATAACAAGTCATACAAATGGACGGACCTAACCAGCCTCTTTTATTGAGGAGCTCCGCGGTGAGTAACCTGTATCTAGCCGCGATCCAAAGAAAGATTTTAGTCTTGAGCGGTATACGAATATCCCACAGAAAAAGGATCTTGTTGTCATTAACCCCATCGTAGGAAATAGTAGTGTAGGCAGACTTAGTAGAGAAGATCCCCTTGTTGCTCCATCTCCAATAAGTTAGATCTTCGGTGTTAGATAGCTGCACAGAGTTAATAGTAGCCTGCAGGGATATCAGCTCTCGCCGAGCCTCCGGGCTGACAATACCTTGAAACCCCAAATCGGTCAGAGAGCCGAAACGACGAAGCCAATTAAAAACCGATAGGTGTTTAAGAGGTGCCGCCGCAAATAAACGAGGGAAGCTGAAACGCAGAGACGAGTCGCCGCTCCAGCGCGCGTTACAGAAAGACGTCGACTTTCCATTTCCGATTGCGACGGAGGTGGAAGAGCTGAAGAAAGGAGCAAAAGATAACATACCCTTCCAAATCGGGCAACAACCAGCCGGCAACGCCACGACCGAAAGAGGTGGCCGATGGGTGTAGTGCTTCAATGTCAGCAAACGCACCCAGGGGAGCGTCTTAGAAATCTGGAAAGTCCATAAACCTTTCAAAAGGAGAGCTGAATTAGCGTGGCGGAGATTGCGAATACCCAAGCCACCAGATATTTTGGGGCGACATATATGTTCCCACCTGACCAAACAATGGAAACCGTTGTTTAGTCTTTTCCCCTTCCAAAAGAAGTCCCGTCGGATCTTGTCTATCGATTTGATTACCCAAGAAGGGAGTGAGAAGGCCGAGCAAAAGAAAGACGGGATCGAGGACAGAACCGAGTTTAAGAGCACCAAGCGGCCCCCCCTAGAAAGAAGGAGGCCCTTCCAGCCTGCAAGATGCTTATCAACTTTCTCGATGATAGGGAAAAAGTCAGGTTTGCGCAACGCCACAGGTGATAACGGTAAACCCAAGTAATTAAGGGGGAAGCTACGAGTTTGACAGCCGAAGAAAGAAGCCAGGGCTTCGGAGTTGGAGCTCGGCAGATTAATCGAAGAGAGGGAAATTTTGCCGTAATTGATTTTAAGGCCGGAGATCTCCGTGAAAGCCTCTAAAACAACTTTGATAGCCCTTGTCGATCCCTCGGTACCGTCGAAAAAGATAAGGAGATCATCGGCGAATTGAAGGGTGTGAACCCTTAAGTTCCCAATGCCCACCGGAGGGACGTGGGTAGAAGAAATCGCCTGCAGCATTCTAAATAAAACATCGATGCAAAGGTTGAAAAGAAGGGGGGACAGAGGGTCGCCCTGGCGTAGCCCGCGTTTGCAAGAGAAGGAGTTGCCCGGGATGCCGTTAAGCAAAACAGCCGCACTGGATGATTGTAAGAGGTCCAAAATCCATCCAATCCACTTCGAACCGAATCCCCTAGCCAGAAGCAGGTCGTGCAAGAAAGCCCAATCGACATGATCGAAGGCTCTTTCGAAGTCGATCTTGAGAAGCGCCGCTTTTTGCTTAGAAGAGTGGAGGTGGTGAAGTAAAATATGGGCGCAGAAAAAGTTGTCCAACAACGATCTCCCTTTAATAAAAGCCGTTTGATAAGGATTGATAAGATTGCCCAGGAGGCGCTGAAGTCTAGTAGCCAGAACTTTAGAAATAATTTTAAAATGCAAAATTTTCACAACTCGAGTTGTAATACTCTTTTTTTTTCTCTTTTTTTTTTAGATTGCTGATCATAGCGACACTTTAGAATTGTTTATGGACCTTCAAACTCTCAGCGACCGTACATTGAGAAAACTGGCCTTTTCACATGTTGTGCACAGCATTCGGAGGATGAATCAAAAACATAAAAACGAGCCCACAAACCGCAAATTGCAGAATATTCTATTTTCAATCCTACAGGTTTGTAGCACCCAGTGTTCTTACTGGCAATGCAGACCTCTGTTTTAAGTTTTTCTCTGTATACTTTTCTATGTGCCTTTTTGGCCTGGTTAGAGCTCTGGGAAAAATATTTCAGCAGAGTTGTTGCAGACCTCTATTTTTTTGTGTGTTTTGTAGGTGGAATATACTATTGTCACGCCCCGAGTTTAAAAACCAGCGTCTAAACTTTTTTTTTTTTTTTTTTTTTAAATCAGAGTTGCAAACCAGCCAGGGCGCAACAGACCGCCACATATATAGAAGAGTCCCAATCCCACTGGGGATTGAGCCTTTTCTATATATGCACGGCTCACTTGGCATACAATCAGAGTACTAACTACGAAATGGCCAATTAGTCAGAGCAACTAACAGTAATATATATTGCAACCAAAGGCAGACAGGCTCAAAATAAACTAAGTTACCAAGAACATGAGTCCAACCAGTATCGCACCCCAGAGGGCCGAACTGATAAAACCCGGACCGAAGATAACCCACTCTTTAGTGGAGGAAACGGAGGAAAAGGTACGTGTCACGCCCCGAGTTCAAAAACCAGCGTCTAAATTTTTTTTTTTTTTTTTTTTTTAAAAAAAAAAAAAATCAGAGTTGCAAACCAGCCATGGCGCAACAGACCGCCACATATATAGAAGAGTCCCAATCCCACTGGGGATTGAGCCTTTTCTATATATGCACGGCAAGCTTGGCAATCAACAGAGTACTAACTACGTACCACTAAGCAAGATTAAATTACATCGAATCATATAAAGGTAGATAACTAGAAGCCAGATCAAAGAATCAAAGAATCATGTTAAAACAACTTAACAACACATGCATCAAATAGATGAAAACGCAAAGACCCAATCACAAGCTACCATATTGGCCTTCACAAGACCTCAGGCAAGGCTGCCCACTTGGCACCACCTGGTTGACATTCCCTTCACAAGGGTCACGGGTTGCCACAGCTAACCACTTTACCGGTAAAGAACATCGCTACGGGTGTGAGGACCCGGAATTCCCACGTTTGGATTACTGCTGGATCTGCGGCTTCTGGAGACCCCTGTTGGGTGTTAGAGGTGTTTGTGCGCATATTGGACCCAAGGATTGGACCCGGCATGAAAAAATGGATCAAGTTTGCTTTCCGGGAATTTTTGGTAAATTTTAGAAGTGGAATTTGGCAAATCGGACTTCGGATTTGGATTCAGCGCGCGAAAACGGTCAAGATGGACTATTTACTTGTATTTTTCGGAGCCCGGATGACCCGGCACGGATTTCGAGGTGATTTGGTACTGTTCCGGCCGCCGGAGGGGCGCCGGCGGCGGCGGCGGGCGGCGGAGCGCGGCGGCTGGCGGCGGCGGAGGCGCGCGGTCCACCGCGGAGGCGTGCACCCGGGGGCTGGCCACGTGGCGGCTCCCGGTTGGCGGGCGCAGTGGGCGCGGTCCACGGGATGGCGCGGGTGCACGGTGGACCCGGGGGTGGACACGTGGCAGATCGGGGTTGGCGCGGCGTTGTGCGCGCGGTCCATGGTGCGGGGAGCTGGTACCTCGGGCCGCGTGCCCGACAGGCACGCGTGGGCGCACGTGGGGCGCGGCGTGGGCGCGTTGACCCGAGGCTCCCGGTGTGGACGCCACGTGTCGTCGCGGGGTTCGGCCACGTGGCGCATGGCTGTTGGCCCAAACAGCTGTTTGCTGTTTGGGTGTACACGTGGCGGCCTGGGGATTTTCCGGGCGTGAACAGTAACGGGCCGGGCCCGTTACTGTAGCAGCCCGGAAGTACCGGGCGCCCGAAACTTTGGGCCAAAAGCCCAAAAGGTGGATTTTCGGGCTGGGCCTATAAATAGCTGGCTTGCTTGGGCTTTTTGCCCCCTTTCCCGAGCTCCCCTGCCCATGGCCCCTTTAGCAAAGTTGGAGATCTTCATCTTGCGCATCTTCTGGCAGAGGCCCGGATTTTTTGGAAGCCGCGGCGTCGACGACTTCGGCATCGGAACGCAGTGTGGCGATCTTTCATCGGAGGCCCGTTATCGTCGCAGTTCGATCTGAGATGTCCACAGAGCTACTCCGTCAGTATTTTTGGACGATTTTTGCGGAGTTGGAATCACGAGAGGTACGTCTTCGACTTTCGTGTTGATCATCTTGCTGGATTCAGAGTTTATGACATGGTTTTCGAGGCATTTCTAAGCCGCTGTTTTCTGGTGGAGTTTTTGGACAGCGGCCCCTTGCCGGAATTTTATCTCCGCAACCGAGTGTCGGATCGAGATGAGCCTATACACTTTTTGGATCTACTCGTCGCGAGGATTATCATCGTATTTTTTTGGGATTTTTATGAGGCTTGCCCGAAGGTATACTGTTTCCCCTCTTACTGTGCAGAGTTTTACAGTTGTGTGGTTGTGAGTGTTTGCGCACCTGTACTGTAGAATTTGTAACTCGGCCTACGGGGCTCGGATTTGGACGTGCAGGGTACCGTTTCGAAGATATCGACGCGAGGATCGCTGTGATATTTTTATTGGATTTTTCTGGCCATTTTCAGCAGGTGAAAAAGGGACATCTTTGGGACTGAAATTCTGTGTATGTTTTTATGGACAGTTCTGGACTTGATGTGTATTTGTGGACTTTGTGTTGTACCCAGGAGGGTTACGAGTGTTGCTGGATCTTTTGGAGTAGGAGATTTGGATTTCCTGGTATTTTCAGCTGTACGACCCTGGACAGTTGTGCACCTTCAAGTGGGTGGCTTGCTTTCAAGATCTATGGACTGTGCTCTAATTCTATTGCTATAGAATCATGCATGATAGTGATTGGACTTGGGTAGCATGTTAGAGTGTAGGAATTGTTGATCCTTATTTTATCTGTCGATCTTGTGATCTCTTGCTTCCTACTATCATGTTAAATATTTGTTATATTGGAACCTGACCTAGCACCCCCGTCATATGTTGCATGTGTAACCAGACCAGTAGAAAACCCTCACTTGGGCTAGGGTTATTTATGTTTAGACATTCACACTTTATGTCGCATTCCTGGACTTAGTGTTATCCTCGCCCGGGTAGTGGGCCGAGCGGTCGGGACTTCTCTTTAGTGTGGGATGCATTTGCACTCGTGCTTGGGAGCAGAGTGGAGTCTCGTAGATGTGGTGGTTCGCTTGTCTGTATCGGGAACCGTTTGGGGTAAACGGTGGACCCGAGAGATCTTGTTTTCCCCTGTTTGGGTCGTCGCCACTGTGTTAGTGGCAGTAGTGTACTAGTGTTAGCCGGACCTAGAACCCAGAACCCTTTTCGACATATACATGATTTTAGTCTACCAATGTTTTCTTCCAAACATCGAAGGGCCGCTGGAGTCTGTTCTTGTTTGATTGGACAAAGGCATCAGCCCTTCGGGGTTTGGGTAAAACACTTGTTTTCTAACTGTTTTTTTCTAAAAAGAACTAAAATCATTAAATATGGATTTCTTCCAGATCAAATTAGTTTTCAATAACAAATGTCACATTTTTCCTGTAAATCTCCCCACTCGAAAGGATTCGAGTGGTCTGGGTTCTAGGGGTCGTTCCTCTGTCGGGACGAAAGCCACGGGGGCCGAGCCTGGAACCTGTTCTTGTTTGATAGGGTTGTAGGGGTAGGTCTCCCGGGACTTTCGGGCCCTGTTGGTGTCTTCTGCGAGTTGTACTGCGATTATTGCTTTCCCGAACTATAAGGGATCGGAAACTTCGATAGTCGGAGCCTAGAGTCTGTTCTTGTTTGATAGGGTTCTTAGCACCGGTCTATCGGGTTTCCGAACCCTTATGGTGTCGGTCTTTCTGGAGAGTTTAGTGTTCTGTTGTGGGAGCCGTCTGGTGAACGGTGGCCCCAGCGGTGTGACTTCCAGCTTGTGGTTGAGAGTTGGTGTTGTTGGTCGATCTTGTTGATCGTGGTTTGGACTATAGCCTGCATGAGCCATATTTGAGCTCGACAGAGATACGCGGATACTTTCCTCGGTGGGGTCGCTCCCCTCGAGAGCCACTCCGGAGTTGGGCCTGTTACTTGCTATCGCGACTTGTCGACGCGGTCCCTCTGACTGGCCCAGTTAGCGGCAGTCACGGACACCCTACGGTAGACCCGTCCTGTTGAGGATTTGCGGCAGTAGGTGGGCGCAGGTTTGACTGGACCCTTTGAGGCAGTCAGTTTAGATTTGGTGAGTTTACTGTGTGTGTTAGTAGATGCATCATGTTTCATCTGTTCTTTTTCTTGAGCATCTAGATAGAGGCATAGTAGCTGTAGAGTTACTTTTCCAGCCCTTTCATTTCAGTTTTATATTGTTACTTTATGCCTCTAGTAGACTTAGTGGGCAGTCCGTTGGGCTTGTTGGCGGCACCCACTGAGAACTACTTGGGACGTAGTTCTCACACCCGTCGTGGTGTATTTTCCCACAGGGACTTCTACTCCTGTTCCTGCTGCTCCTGTTGCTGCTTCTTCTGATCGTGGTGAGGGAGTCGCGAGCTAGATCCCTACCAGTCGTCGTCCAGAGAGTAGATGTACCCTTTTTATTTTGAGAGTTTTCTTGTTGAGAGACCTTGTAGTGAGGTATAGAGTTGTACTTTTCCTTCTGAGTTGAGTGACTTGTACTTTGGTGAGGACTTTGTACTAATTTATTTTATTTCTAGTGGTTTATTCTCAGCTCTGATATCTGGGTAGTTTAGTATCTATCTTTTGCAGGTTTGACGCTTCGTCTATACGGGGTTCACCGTATGGGCGGCGGATCTGTTAGCGAGCCCGGGTCGCAGTTTCGACGCCGGGGCGTGACAACGGGTAGCAAATCCGCTGATGTTCGTGAAGTACAACGGTGCGGGCGAATCATATGCAAATGCTCAAGCTCACGGTCCACTGACCGGGTAATCGGCAACAAGCCGGGAAATCCCCACTGGGATGCAATGACAAGATCAACTGAATCTCAACACTTGTGCAGGAACACTCAGCAATAAATCTCAACTCATATGCAAGATCAAGGCAAATCTCAACTCAGCAGAAGCTCACATATAAACTCAACTCAACCACACAAACCAACCAAATGATATAAAACTTAAACACATATTTTTAAGAAAACTGTTTTGAAAAGTCCAAACCCCGAAAAGCATTGCCCTCGTCCTATCAAACAAGAACAGACTCAGGCGACACTACGAAGCTTGGGTTTCCAAACCTCGTAGAGCAATTGCCTTTGTCCTATCAAACAAGAACAGACTCCGGCGACCCTACGAAGCTCAGTAAAGACATCAGTTAAACAAATCTATATGCTCAGCAGTGTATCATTTGATCGACAGGACAAACAGGCTTACTCATCAACCATGGAAATGTTCCAAGATAAGATATAAATACCAGAGGCACTAAGAATAATCATGTAAGGCAGAATAGAACTGATAACAGGCATGGCTCAACATCTCACCCAATCAGACAGACTAACCCCTTATGCAACTAAACACATGTTTTAAAGAAAACCTTTGAAAACAACAGGTTTTTGGGTCCCAACCCTCGTAGAGCGTTACCCTCGTCCTATCAAACAAGAACAGACTCAAGCTACCCTACAAGGTTTGGTAAAAAAAAAACATTTATTTTAAAAGATCATGTATTTAGCAACATAACGGGCGAACAACAAGGAAGCAGGTATAAAGCAGGCATAAGGTAGCAAATCACTGAATCAATGGAAAGGCAGGCTCAAGCATTAATAGACTGATATAATAATCAAATCATAGGAGTGCAACTACATCACCCACAACTTCTAAGAAGTTTCGTCCCCGAAACTTAACAAAACATACTTTTAGTAGGTCTCTAATGGATTCACGATAGTGACAACTAGTCACAACTATACCCAAAGATGATGGTAGCTTGGCTTCTTATGTGGGTTTTAGGGTTCAACATGACAATGCCCATGGGCCCATGAAAAGAGGGATTCGATATCACCCCGAAGTGAGCTCTTCCTTTTTCTTTGTTTTTTTTTATTTTAGTTGTCGCCTTTTGATTGAGTTCATGAGATTGGATTAATGTTTTAAACGTTCAATATCGTCGAAATTTGTGTGATTTTTTGACATATTATAACTACATAGTCTTAATGATTTGTATACCAAATATGTTAAAAATAATAATAATAATAATAATAATAATAATAATAATAAAATAAAACAAATCTTACTTGCCATTTTGCTCTGTTGTTTTGTGTATATGTTTAAGTTCATAAATATTTAGTATGTTATTAGAGATTTGTGGACAACATGTAATGACCACGCCATTTCCTAATCTGATCTAAACTAGATTTAGACACATAAATATATTATTTTTATACAATAAAAAATCTGAAAATTTTATAAATATTTATAAAAAAAATTTCTTCAATACTTTTAAAATTAAAAATACTTATTTCTAATAAGTCCGGTTTGATTCGAAAATAAAACAAAAATAACAAAAATTTTTATTTATTTGAAAATAAATTATGCAACTTGCCAAACTATCCAAGATACCGTGATTCAGAATATTTTTCTTAATTAATTATTTAATATTTTTTATTAATAAATATTTTTATAAATATATAAAAATAAATGCACCCGCGCCGAGGCATGCAACTTGCCAAACTATCCAAGATACCATGATTCAGAATATTTTTCTTAATTAATTATTTAGTATTTTTTATTAACAAATATTTTTATAAATATATAAAAATAAATGCATCCGCGCGGAGGCCGCGGCGGCGGCTCACGCGCTCGACGAGGCCCGGGTCGTCCTCCTCTTCCGTGACAAGGTCCATCTCCACTCCGAGAAGGTGATCGATCGATTTCGAGCTCCCGCCCCCAAACTTTCCCCCCCTTTTCTCCTTTAATTTTCCTAATTTTGGGTTTAGGGCCGGGTAAATTAGGGTGTTCCTTTGATGTTTCTATGTTGGATATTTTGCAGTTTGTAGCCAAAAAAAGGAAAGGTTTTTTTTTTTTTGCGAAATCTCTTCTTTTGAATTGATTTCATATAAGCATTAATTTTTTTTTTAAAAAAAAAAACACATTTTTTTATTATTATTATTATCGATTCAAAATTAGGTATTTGATAGTTTTTTCCGAATATATGTGAAGAAAAAAAGAAATTTTTTGCGAAATTGCGTTTCTCTTCTCCTCAATTGATTTCATATTTTTGTTCAAATTTTTTTATCACAATCTTTGAGATTGTTGGTTTCTTAGTTGGAGAAGAGATTAAAAACTCTTTTTTTTTCTTTTTTTTTTTACTGTGCCTCTTGAATTATTAGTCCTTTTTATTTTCATATGTATTCATATAGAATATATAGCAAAAGTGGATTATATATATATATATATATATATATATATATATATATATATATATATATATATATATATATATATATATAATATTGTAAGAGTAATATTTTCATATCCATTTTTTTTTGCGAAATTGATGGAGAGATTTGAATTGGGTTTCTCTTCTTTTGAATTGATTTCATATAAGCATTAATTTTTTTTTAAAAAAAAAAACACATTTTTTTAAATTATTATTATCGATTCAAAATTAGGTATTTGATAGTTTTTTCCGAATATATATGAAGAAAAAATAATTTTTTTTGCGAAATTGCGTTTCTCTTCTCCTCAAGTTATTTCACTTTTTTGTTCAAATTTTTTTATCACAATCTTCGAGATTATTGGTTTCTTAGTTGGAGAAGAGATTAAAATCTTTTTTTTTTCTATTTTTTTTATTGTGCCTCTTGAACTATTAGTCCTTTTTATTTTCATATGATTTTGGTCATGAAAGAATAAACTAGAAATTCAACAACAATTGCAGAATTAAGATTGATTAGAATTTTGTACTTGGACCTTCCAAATTTGGAATTGCTCTTATTTATTCATATAGAATATATAGCAAAAGTGGATTATATATATATATATATATATATATATATATATATATATATATATATATATATATATATATATATATATATATATATATATATATATATATATATATATATATTGTAAGAGTAATATTTTCATATCTGATTTGATTTGGTTGATGTGATGTTTCGAAAATATTGAGTTCAGATATAGAAGATTAGTTGATTTGCTATCATAGCTACTTTTATATGACAGATCTGTTCGGAAATAAAATCAACAAAATCTGTTCCGAAAATGTTGAGTCCAGATATAGAAGATTAGTTGATTTGCTATCATAGCTACTCTTATTTCTAAATCTTAAAGATTAGGTAGAATCTTATATCTTATATAACAGATTTGCTATCTACTCTCTTTTTTTGTTTCTAAGATTTTTATAAATAAAGATTTAGAAATAAAAATATTATATATAAGATTTTGTAAGAGTAATATTTCAATATCTTATTTGATTTGATTGATGTGATGTTCCGAAAATGTTGATTCCCAAAATATTTTATACAGATTCTGTCAGTTTTGTGAGATTCTTGCATATTTCCTATCCTAATCACTTTCTTTTTCTGTACCTAAAGAGTGTGTCCTAAAAAAATTATTATATATCACTTCAAATTTAGGAATAAAAAGATTATTATAGAAAAGTAGTATTAAAATAGTTGATTTGATTTGATTGATGTGATATTCTCAAAAATGATGAATGCCTAGAGATTTTGTCGAGATTTGCTATCATAAATACGCTCTTCTTCTTACCCAAGATTTGTTATCATTGGTACTCTCTTTTACTATTTCCAAGATTCATAAATGCAGATTTAGAAATAAAGATATTATATACCAGATTTTGTAAAGAATTGCTATCATAAATATCACATCAAATAACTAAAGGATTTTTCAAAAGTTGTGCAAAATCTGGAGAAGGCCAATATCACATCACATATCACATCAAATCACTAAGTCATATAAGTAGTTATAATAGTAGAAATATTATATCAAGCAATCATGATAGAAATTTTTGAAAATTGTCCAAAATCTAAAAAAAAAACAATATCACATCACATCAAAAAAAGTGTTCAACGTCGGGATCTTCTGTATGTGGGCGGTTGGGATTCTCTCTCTGTGCCTCCTTCGTCATCCTATTTCCAAGATTTCTATAAATGCAATTTAGAAATAAAGATATTATATAGAAGATTTTGTAAGAGTAATATTTCCATATCTGATTTGATTTGATTGATGTGATGTTCCGAAATTGTTGAGTCCCGAAATATTTCAGAAATAGCACATCAATCTAATAAAATCAAATTAGATATTTAATTATTAATTTTATAAAATCTTATATATAATAATTTTATTCCTAAATCTTAACCGATATATAATAATATTTTTATTACTAAATCTTAACTAACAAAATCTTTTCAACATCTTTATCTTATATATAATATTTTTATTCCTAAAATCTTAACTGATATATAATAGTATTTAATATAATAATAATTTTATTTCTAATTCTTAACCGATATATATAATATTTTTACTCCTAAATATTAACTAGTAAAAATTTTTCAACATTTTTATCTTATATATAATATTTTTATTCTTAAAATCTTAACTGATATATAATAATATTTTCATTCCTAAATCTTAACAAACACAATCTTTTCAACATTTTTGAGAATTCATCATTTTCGAAAATATCACATCAATCAAATCAAATCAAGTATTTAAGTATTAATCTTACAAAATCTTATATATAATATTTTTATTTCTAAATCTTAACTGAAATTTTCATATATTAATTTAATCTCGTAAAATCCTATATATATAATATATAATATATATACAATTTGGATTTTAGAGATAATAAAAGAAAGGAAGATACTATACTGAGAGAACCATTAGTTATAGAATTCTTAAGAATGAAAAAAAAAAGTAGTTATGATAACAAATCTGTCATAATCCGACAATATGTTCAAAATATTTGGGAAGCATCATTTTTGAAAATATCACATCAATCAAATCAAATCAAATCAAACTAGATACTTAACTATGAATCTTATTAAATCTTATATATAATATTTTTATTTCTAAATTTTAACTAAAATTTTAATATATTCATTTAATCTTATAAAATCTTATATATAATATATATATATATATATATATATATATATATATATATATATATATATATATATATATATATATATATATATATATATATATATATATATATATATATATATAATTTGAAAAATTAACGATATCTCAAAATATATGCCATTTTAATATATTCATTTAATCTTATAAAATCTTATATATAATATATATATACAATTTAAAAAATTATCGATATATCAGAATATATGTCATCATCGTACAAAATCTATTATATATATTTATAGTAATCCTATATACTCTAGAATGATTTTAGAGATAGAAAACCAAAATCACATCACATATCACATCAAATCACTAAGTCATATAAGTAGCTATAATAGTAGAAATATTATATCAAGCAATCATGATAGCAAATTTCCTAGAATTTTTGGGAAGTTGTCCAAAATATCTAAAAAACAATATCACATTACTAGGAAAAGGTAATATCACATCACATTAATAAAAAGAAATGAGGAATTCTATATTATATATATCTATAATAATTTTAGAAATAGGAAAAGAAGAGAAGGAATTATACTTTCCAAAATCTATCATCATAAGGAATCTCGGTAAATCTGACTCTGGAGAATAGTGGAAAATTATTAAATATCACATCAAATCTTTAAGGATTTTTCAAAAGGTGTGCAAAATCTAGAAAAAATCAATATCATATCATGTATCACATCATATATCACATCAAATCACTAAGTCATATAAGTAGTTATAATAGTAGAAATATTATATCAAGCAATCATGATAGCAAATTTTCTAGAATTTTTGGAAAGTTGTCCAAAATCTCTAAAAAACAATATCACATCACATCAAAAAAAGTGTTCAACATCTAGGAAAAGGTAATATACTAATTTAGAAAAAATATATCTAATCTATGCGCTCATAACTTATCCGACATACAGCATCCTAAGAAACTTCGACTTACGTAAGATATCTAATCTATTATAGAATATGAGTATAATTTATTTATTTATCCATTATAGAATATAAGTATAATTTATTTATTTATTATTATTGTAGGTTTAATGAAGCAAATTCATCTAATGAGCAGAACAAATGAAGAACTACCAGTTGTCCTCCATATAGTTACCTACTTATTGAATAGTTGCCGTTATATTTCTGTTCTCTATGTAATACATTATGTCTAAATTTCTGTTCTCTATGTAATACATTATGTCTAATACCTATAGTTTACTTTTATAATATAATATTTCTGTGCTCTATGTAATATATGATGTTGAATGTCTAATACCTAATTAGTTTAATGTTTAATACTTAATTACATTGTAATTCCCCCAGCGAATCGCGGGGTATTGAACTAGTATATATATATTCGGTGGTGCCTAGAGTTGAGTTGGGCTAGCAAATTATCTTTAATAAAGTGACGATTGCTTTAATATACTACAAATATTAAAATATAATCTTTAATTAGTAAATGGCCTGGTTAGATTTTACATAAAGTAAAATGTTGAATAGATTATCGATTTGAATTAGTTAACATGTCAATATTGAAAAAAAATTATTAATATATACCAAATTTCTTTGTGTTATATAAATTTTAAATTTATTTATTTATTTTTGTTACTTACCAAATTAGATAATACCCAATTTCTTAGGTATCAAACTCAAAAAAAAATTAATTTAATTTTTGAATTTGGTATTGTAATGTTAAATTTTGGTTTTGCAATTTAAATTAAACTTTTAAATTTTGAATCTAAATTGTACTTTTAATTTTAAAGCTAACTTTTAAATTTTGATTTAAATTTAAAATTTGAATTTTAACTAAAAATTTTATTTTAAATTTGCATTTTATATTTAAAAAAATAAAATTTATTTATAATTAAGTTTTTTTTTGTGTTGTTTTGAATTTCAATATACTTCCAACTATTTATGTAGGTATTTGAGAAGTTTATAGTATTCTTAGTCGGATAAAATCGATCTTTTGGATCAAAATATTCTGCAATGATCAAAATATTCTTTAAATAGGTACTTAGTGAATGATACCTATGCCTCAATAATAGATCACCTCTAGAGTCATATTGCATCTCAACCATTTATTTAGAAAAATAAATGGTCAAGATTTATTGCTCTAATCAAGTATAGTTTGGTATAGAGGTGTTGATCTATTTTAAAATTACTCTACTCGAATGCGCTTAACCATGTTAATCTTTTGGATTTAGTCACCGTCTAAGTTACTATAGTCGTATTAATGAGTTTAGCCATATTATATTTCATACATAAATTTATTTCAAATCTTAAAAAATATTGCAGTACTTTCGTAAAATTATTCTAAAAATATTGCCTTTTTTTCTAGTATTCTCTTTATCTTTTATTTATACATTATAACAAGTGTACTGAGTGTGATATGATAATTGTTGGAGACTTGTCGTGTTTTCGTTACAAATAACAATCAATATAATAATAACAAATTTTCTAACCATTCTCTCTTTCTTAAGTATTCCGGCTGCGTTTGGTTCGGGTATAAACGAAAATTGATTATTTCGGGGATAGATAGGTACAAGCAAGAATTATAGTAATTTTTTATTTAGTTGAGTATAAGAGCTGTACTGGAATAAAAAAATTTATATTTGGTAAGTTAAAGAGGAATAAGAATAATAGAGGGGATTAAAATTTATAAAATAAAATAAAAAAATTTAAAATTTTATAAATTTAAATATCTTATAATTTAAAAAAATTTAATTAAAAAAAAAATAATAATAAGCAACAGGTGGAACAGTTGTTCCACCTGTGGGGTGGAACAGTTATTCTACCCTTATACCGGAATAACCTGATATGAAAGGAACAGTTATTCTCCTCACACTTAAATACTGTTTGGGTATAAAGAGAGGGATAACCCCCTTATCCCTCCTTATATCGGTGCCAAACGCGGCCTCAAAGATTTTCTCATCTTATATTATAATGCTAGGTCAAATATGCATAACATCTTGGATGCATGTTACAATCATGATGTAACTTGATTATGCACTAGAGATTGAATTTGTACAATTATCTAAATGTGATAGTGATTGCAATTAGGTAAAAGAGTTTCAGTGATGTTTCATTTGGATCACTATTATTTCCTCGAATCAAGTCATTAAACTTTAATTTCTACTTCAATCAAATTATATAATTTTCTTATAATCTTCTAAGAAAAATATTATATGTATGCCTACTTATAAATATAAATCTAACACTTCATTCATATTTAGGCTCGCAGAACTCTATAAATTTTTTATTAAACAAAATTTTGATAAAATATATAAAAATTATTAGTTATTAACTGAGTGGGATATAAAATATATATCAAGTTTTTTTTAAACATATACATTAATAATTATTATTATTTTTTTTATCGATAACTATTGATTTGTTTCATAAATAATTTAACTACTAATTTAGCTATTAAATTCGATTAAATAATAGTAATTTTGAGATAATTTAATGGCTAATTTGACTATTGATCATTATCATGTAATTTTTCAAATATTTAAATTAGCCTTCCTACCATTACTTACATTAGAAAAATGATGAAATGAAAGTCCAGGTCATGATCAAATTGAAATATAATAATTAAAGTTCAATGACTTGATTGATAAAAAGTAAAATAAAATTAAAGTTGTAGTCGTCCAGATTTTTCATGCAACCTTTTCGGTGAATCCATTGTTTAGAATACCTAGTGTTGGTGTGTCTGGCCCATAGTGCATCAAAGAGATACCACAGATGGACCCTGTGAGACATCTTTAGCTGATCTGGCCTTCGGCTGCATTTGTCGAATTTTAGAAAAGGTTTTGGGCCAAACTGAGGTTGGATTTGGATTCAGCGCGGAAAAACGCTTGAAAATGTCTATTTGCTTGTTAAATTTGGAGTCCGGATGACCAAAAAGGGCTTCCGGAAATTTTCGAAAATTTTCGGTGCATGGGGAGGATCGTGGACCGGCCTGAGCCACGTGGCGGCCTGTTATTAGCCGGCTCACGCAGCTCGGTCCACGGGGAGGCGCGGCGGGTGCATGGACCGCGGGGCGGGACGCGTGGCGTGCGCGGAGTGGTCGGCGCACGCGGCGCGGCCCAGCGAATTTGCGCGGGCTCGGTGGACCGGGTGCATGACACGTGGCAGCCTGGCATTAGCTCGCTCACGAAGGCGCGGTCCACGGTGTGCGCGGAGGGGCGCCTCGGGACGGAGCGCGCAGAGGCGCCAGGCGCGCTGTCGGCCGCACTCGAGTGCGGCCACGCGTCAGCCCGCGAGTGGCGGGCCGTACCTACCCCCGCTGACCGGGGGAGGACGCGTGGAGCGCGGCGGGGACCCTTGCACCGCTGTCCCGTGTTGCGGGGACACGTGGCATCACCTCAGGAATCCGGGCGCGTCGGATGGGGACTGTGCGACCGGGAGGGGCGGATTCGGGCGCCCGAATTGTGCGCCCGAAATCCGGCCCATTATGCTTGTGGGCTGAAACTATAAATAGACCTCCTTTGTTTCTTTTCAGGCTTTTCTGGACTCCTTTTCACAGAGGGCCCCTCAGCAGATTTCACCCTCTCACAGTACCCTATTCTTTGGACGATCCCTGGGATTTTCTGGAGCACGCATCCCGAGGTTCTCGTTTTTACGGCGCGGCGCGACGCTTGTTCACCGGCGACCCGTTTCGTCACATTTTAGTGCGCGGACTCCCCCGGCTCACCCCGACCTCCGATTTAGGCGATTCTTGCGCCGTTGGACTCACGACAGGTAGGACTCCGATTTCTCTGTTTTGAGCTCTCTCCTTTTCCGAAGCTACCTTGGAGTTTTCTGAGCATCCATTTGACCCATTTTTCCTCGTGGAGTTTTGGACAGCGCTATGGTGTTTTGGCTATATCTTCGCGCACAGCCATCGGATCGAGGCGTGCCAAGAGGCGTTTTTCATCTACGCAGCGCAAGGAACACTCTCGAATTTTCTAAGAATTTTCTGAATTTTTCACGAAGGTGAAAATCTTTCTTCTCCCGAGTTCTTTGACACAGAATTTCTGTACAGTGTATTTCGGGGTGGTTCCCTTGCAGAATTTATTTCTCAGCGTAGGAAACTCGGATTTGAGCATGCAGGTACTCGTTCCGACCGGTTCGTCACGAGGATCGTGACAGTATTTTTCTTGGAATTTTCCGGGCATTTTTCGCAGGTGAAAACAGGGAAACTCTGGGCTGTTAAGTTTTGGACAGAATTTGGAACATTGTATGATTAATTTATGTATGTTCCTTTGGGGAATGTTGTGCAGTGTTGTGGAGTTTGTTTGGGCCGAGCGTGGACTTCATTTTTGGGACAGAGATTTAGCGCTCGAGGTGGGTACCGTTGTAAACCTCTTACTTGTAATGACCCACTAGGCGTATTGGAGCCATTCCTATAGCATGTTGATGGTTGTATCAGTGGGACGGATTTTGCATGCTTGTACGAAAGTATCGACTGGTTGTTAGCACTTGCATCGTTAGAGGACTCGATATTAGTGAACTATTGTTTCTTGAAAAATGATAAGTTGATTAAACCTTTTTGGTAATAAAATGCTAAAACCATATCATGCTTTATGTATATTGGGAGGCTTATGCATGTGTATAGATTAGCTTGTGGCATGTTAGTACTTCAGATATTCCAACAAAGGCATACTTTAATTCTTGTAAGAATTAGAATACTGAGGTCATTTTATTAAGTAAAGGACTTTGCATGCTTGTATGGTCACTTAGTTAGGCCACCTTTTTCTGCTACACTATCATGCTGGAACTGACTTAGAAGAAACCATGTTTTTCTTATTCTTTCTCCAGTTACCTAGACATAGGGGATAGTATGCTCAGGTTAGAGCAGGGGCTGGGATAGTGTAGTCAGTTATTGGGGATTTGGGACAGGCAGGCTTGATGACAGGGTATTTACGGCAACCGCGGATTTTGGGCGGTTGACCAGGCTGTTACTAATGCATCAGATTGGGGGATAGGGGATCGGATTTTCTTTTAGTGGATGGTTTTTCCCACTTGATTAGAGTCTTGATCCAGTCCTACTATATCAGGTTACTTATTGCGACTTATTTTACTCGTGAGGGTCGCTCCCCTCGAGTGCCACTCCGGAGTGTGTGATTGAGTGACCGTGCCGGTCAGGAGCCGGTCTGTTGCCTTTGGGATGGGACCGTGTCGGTCAGGAGCCGGTCTGCATCCCGCAGCTGAGTTGTGAGTTAGTAGGCATAGCAGGCAGTACCGGTGTTCACCGGTGTCTAGATTGGGTTACCCAGGCAGGCATATATACTCTGATGCATACATTTAGCTATTCTGTTAGCTTATTATTTTAGAGGCATATTAGTGGTAGCTTTTCCATCAGTTGTTATATTTATAGCTTACCACCCCTGTTTATTTTCGCCTCTAGTAGTCCTAGTGGGCGTGTCTGAGTTTGAGGTCTACCCACTAGGGGAGGCTACTGTTTTTATAGTAGTTCTCACCCCCCACTGTTTCCCTTTTCTTTTCCCCTTTGTTTTGCAGAGTCCTCTGCCGGAGTTGTGGGACCCTCTTCCCAGGATTGAGGTAAGAGGATCGCTGATTAGATAGCTACTTCCCCGAGCTCGAGTTTAGTAGTTTTGATGTATTCCCTGTACACTCAGACGGTTGTATTTTTCTTTATTTTGGGTCTGGCTTTGGCCAGCTGGTTGTATTTATTTCGTGAGCTGGGAGAGACACATGTATTTTGAGAGTTATGTTGTACTTTTATTTCCAGCATTTGTCTGAGATGTATTAGTTTTAGTTTAGCTCTGTTTTATGCTCCTTTATTATATCTTTATATATTTGAGCAGGTTACCAGCGTTTCGTGTACACGGAAAATTTCGTGTGCACGGCGCATCTGTGGACGAGCCCAGGTTCTGGTTTACACCCGGGGCGTGACAAAAGTTCGATGGCCTGAACGAATTTTTACCCATATGTACTCAGACCCCTCACCTACAAGATGATCTGAAATAGACTCCTCAACTTGACAGTTTTTCTTTCTTTTTTTTTTTCAAACCTATACTTTTTTAACTTGTAATTTTTTTTAGTTTGCATTAATATATTAGTACAAGCAAAAAAATTGTCCATTATTTTTATTTTATTTGTTAAAAGATAGTTAAGTTTATTAAATTTAATATAAATATTAATAAATTCAATAAAATCTCTAATTTAATTTAATTAGATTACTTTCGATTCAACAATATCAACAGTTAAGAAGATGTTAATAAAAAATAATAATAATAAAGTTTAGGGGACATTGACTAATTTTTTTAAAAAATTCTATATTAAGCGGGCTGGGCTCAGGAAAGCCCAACCCTTATGGATATAATTGCAATTTAGCCCAAATCCATTCACACTCTTAACAGGGGAAAAAATTGGATCCGATTAGGATTCGGATCAAATAGTATTTAATTCAGCAAATTCTCTGCATACCCGGTATAAAATAAAATATTAAATTTAATAACTATTATATTAAATTTATAATATAAATTCTCTGCGTACCCGGATTCGGATCAAAAATTATAATATTTAATAACTATTAGATCAAAAAGGTATTAAATTTAGTATAATATTTTATTTTATAAAATAAAATAGTTCACCTAAAATAATTAGAAATTAAAAAAAGTATAAAATAAAAAAATTTGAGTTAAGGAATGTATTTTAAAATAACTTATAAGTATAAGGTTTTTAGTATATTTTTATCTATTTAAAATGCATATAAAGAAAAAAAAAAAAGAGAGTTATATTGGCAAAAAATAAAAATTTAAATATTAAAAAAATGAGGGAGGCCGTGACGTGACGGTCTAAAAACGAAAAAAAAAGTTGTCACGCCCCAAGTTTCAAACAGCAGTAAATTTTTTTTTTTTTTTATAATCAGAGTTCAAACTTTAAACTCAGGACGTGAACAGACCGCCGCATGCATAGGAAATCCTCTGACCACACCGTCAGAGTCTCCCCTATACATGCTCGGCTAGGCAAGTTCAACAGCTAGATCAAAAGTATAACTCTATAACTAATACATCCACAGTCACTCATGATATAATCCACTAACAAGGGTACAAGTCTACAGTAAACAATTATGAACTGTAAATACTATCACTGGGCCACTGTGGCCAAAAGCAGGGGACAACTCTAGCGCAACAGCTCACTGGATCCCCCCAATCTCCCAGCACCTGTCTGACCTGAAAAACAGTCACCCGAGGGTGTGAGACACACATAAGTGTATCCCAGTGGGCACGACGGGCCGAGAAATAGCAAGTCGTACCTACCGGATACAATGATAAGCGAATAGCAAAAGCGGGATATACTGAAAGCTGAATGGTAAGATGCAGATATAAAATCTAAGCATGCTGTAACTGGCAAATCATACAAGCAAGAGCTAATAATACTGTAGAGCAGAGCTAGTATGATAATCAATGATATCAATGCTGTAAACAAGGAATGCTGATAATCACGGAAGGGAAGCAGGATGCTCACGACTGTAATTGATCATGCTATAACTGATAAATCTGACAAGCAGGAAATAATCATGCTATACTGATAAATCTGGCAGGCAGGAACTGATCATGCTATAACTGATAAATCTGACAAACAGAAAGTGATCATGCTATAACTGATAAATCTGGCAGACAGGAACTGATCATGCTATAACTGATAAATCTGACAAGCAGAAAGTGATCATGCTATAACTGATAAAGCTGACAAGCAGGAAAACTGAACATGCTAAAAACAAAGCTGTAAACTGGGAGTGCTGAATAACAACAAGTACCCAATCATTGCCACTATTGGTTACTGGGACCTCAGGCTAAATACCACTATTGGTCTCACAGAACCTCAGGCTAAATGCCACCTGTACACCAATTTGCTGTCATAACCCTCTGGGCTCACGGGTCGCCACTGCTGACCACTTTACCGGTAAAGTACACCACTACGGGGGATCAGCCCGCTGGTGTACGCGAAAGAACAGCTGGCTCTGTGGCGATCATAATGCTGATGCTCAAGCTCATGGTCTAAAGACCACACATACGGCAATAAGCCGAGAAATCCCTGTCGGGATGCTGAAGGCTGTAATAATCACGGATGCTGTATAACGAATCTGAACAATAGGAGCTGAATATCTGAGCTGTAACTGAAACTGAATAGCAGAACTGTACTCCTATTCTATCATGCATCATAGAACAGGAAATGCTGATATAACTAGGCTGATAACCAAACAAACATGGTATATGTCAAGCTGTATAGCAAAAGCTGAACTCCTATTCTAATATGCAACAGAAGAATAGGAATGCTGATATAAAGTGAACTGATAATCACTCTAGCTAATGTCCAATCAGGCATGGCATAAGTCCAGATGTATATCACTATACATACTAAATGCTGAGAATGAAAGCATATAGAAAGCTCAACTGTAAGATCAAGGCAAACATAGCTGTAATGACTGAATGCTGGAATGAAAGCAAATAGAAAGGCTCAAGCATAGGTTCAGGGGTACACCAAAAACAGGGGTCCAACCTACCACGGCACCCCATAGGGCCAACCTGATAAAGCCCAGACCGAAGATAAACCCACCTCAATGTAGATGATCACGGTGGCTGCTGGATGGCTCACAAGCCAGCGGCTGACTGCTGGGACCTGAATCATATGCACAGGTCAGAAAATAGACTCTCACACATACCCAACCTACTGACACACTGTGTGCAGACAAGCTAAACGGGGAACTTCACTAAAGTCCCGGGATTTCCAACAAAGGATTTAGAGATCATGTGTACGCTGCCCGAAGCAGCCCAAGCGGTCACAATTGCAACTAGGCCCCTAGGGTTTCCAAAAATTGCACTTTTATAGCAATTTGAGAGCCGTTTTTGCTCGTTCTCTTAATCGGGACATTATTTTTTACGAACAGTCACCTCCAGTAGGTGACCCTCGACTTGCTGAACACCGTGCTCACCCATTTGCAGCAGCACGGAACCCGAGGAAAACTTCGGGCCATAATACACTTCTCTAACATAGCCTAAAGGCATTTTTGTTTGTTTGGCTCAACAAAACCCAAATCCGACGCGAGCATCACGTCCAGTGACCCCAAATTAGCCAGTAGCTTACTGTCGCGGCTTCGTAAACAGCCCAGAACAGACCTTGGGCCATAACACTAATTCTAGGGCTTGACAACCTCTCACTTAAAGTTTTACTGTGCCATTTGAAAATCTGCTTAAGCCCTTTGCCCAAAATAGCACAAGAATCCTGGGGCTTGCTCTAATTGCAACCCAGATCTGCTGGATCAAGTGGACCCAACACTCTTGCTCACTTAATGCTCCAAACATAATTCCACACAGATTCTGTTTGATCCGAAGTGAGCATCAAGCTCAGGGGACTATTTGGAGCAACTTTCATTTTATAGTCGAAGCCTAATTCCAAATAAATCTTCTCTGTGACATTTTATCAAATACTTGGCGTGCATTCTATACATACAAGCATTCAACCCAAAACCCGAGTTGGTTCTCAGCCTACACTGCACCAGAGGCATTCTAACATGGATAAAATTTATCTACTAAGTTGCAGGAGCATTTCCCATCAACCCCGGCCAACCCCCACAGCCACGGTTGCCAGAAAAACAAAGGTTGAAGATGACTTCAAACCTCGAAAATGGTGACCACTCAACTAGGGCTTCTGGACCTCAACCATTGGCACCAGCAGGTGCTAAACATCACTATGAACTTACCTGAACCCATGCCCGGTGACAGGACACGGCGGCGACGGCGGCGGAGCAATCTTGGTTTGAAGCTTCTTCACCATTAATGTCGAATTTTTACTAAGGCATTAAGGAGCCTTCCAACTTACATGGAAAGTTCCTAATTAATCCCAGGAAGCTTCTGGACCAACTCATCCCAACCGGAGATAGCCGGAGCTCCGGCGGCCGCAACTTGGTCCAAAATCGGGTCACCCATGGCACCTTGATTTTCAAGCTGCATGGATGCCATGCAAGTGCATGGTTGAGATCTCCTCACACCCAGGAAGATTTCTGGGCAAGTGGCCGGCGGTGAAGAGGCTCGCCGGCGCCGGAGCAGAGAGCTCAGCCGAAGTGCAATATTCATAGAATTAGGGTTTCAATCTGCAACTTCCACGCTTGATCAAACTTCACCAATTTTGGTGGAGATGATCCTTAGGCCCTACAGTATTTTTCCACCATTTTTGTTTCTCATTTGGTCCACTGGTTGAAGAGTTGTGCCGAGGCAGAGCAGAACTAGGGTTCCGGCAAGAGCTTGCTCCCGCCGGCTAACCAGTGTGCACGAGGAGCTCGGGCTTGGCAGGGAGCATGCTTAGGTCCTATTTAGGCTACTGCTAATGGTCTTGGGCTCAAACAACCTGTGGTTTAAGAGGGCTTACCTCGTCGGAGTTGGTGAAGATGGAAGAAGCCGGTATCTCTTCTCCTTCTTCGCGCGGCCACGACAATCACCCAGGTTGCTCCACAGACACAGGGAACACCACAGGACACTCCAGATCAACTTAGGAAGAAGTTGGTCCAACCTTTTCCTTCCTCTCTCTCTCTCGGGTTCTTTCCTTGGATTCTCTTTCTTGGGGATGCTTTGCTCCGGCCACCACAGCAACTCTGTTTATGCTGGTGGCACGGGGAAGTGGTGGAGAGACCTCGGGACCAACTTGGCTCATCGAGTTCCCCTCCACAGCTCCCCAAAGAACAAGGCAACTTAAATGGGTTATTTGCTTCTTTCTTGACCACCACCCCGGGCTGCCCTTCCAACTTCCTCAGCAGCATTCGTGGACTCCAGAGGTTGGCAGAAGCCCAACTTAAAAGCCCCAAAGGCTTTGGCCCAAGAACACTTAAGATATTTGGAGAAAAACGATAATTTCGGCATCTTTCGCGCATTACGAGACAACCTGATCGTCGAATTGCGAAACAGACTTCGCCACGACGTCCGGCTCGTCGAGACCTATCAAGTAGTGTATTCATTTGCTTGATTCGACACTCGTATAAAATCTCGGGCCATGATGTTTCTTATGTCGCGTACTGACGCACGCATTTCGATGCACCCGGATTGCCAAACACGAAAACCGTCAGTGCCATTGCGCTCAGAACGTCGAAATTAACTAGATTTGACTACTCATACCCCTATGTCAGGGTTCTAGATAGTGAATCGGCCGTTAGTGGTCGAAAGGGAATTTAAAATACAGGGTTACTATTCACAACTTAAGTTGTGGGACCCTTTCTTCTTCGCTGTTTTGCGGAAGATCCGACCGTTGGATCGTCGACAAGTGAATATGAGCTTTTCATGTTTCGTCGAAACGTTCGCAATGGTGCTCTCGGATTTTCGAGATCAGGCCCCGATCAAAAACCGATATCTTAGGGCCACTATTGCACCACTAATTTTCCATTTTTGCCATTTAAATAATCCAGGAGATTATTTAAACTTAAAATTTGGATTTTAAAAATAACGGTTACTACATCACCCCCTTCTTATAAGAAGTTTCGTCTCCGAAACTTAACTACAGTAGGACGTCAAACAGTCCACTAACACGGGGTGCCGACAGCGACAACCAGTTGCTGGATATCTGCACTGTCTAATCATTCGCTGTGACAACCAGTCACACAACACTACTGAAAACCGTAAAGGTGCACTATAACAAACCGAAAAGTGCATAATTTAAAGTTTACCACTTGGTAGCATACCGGTAAGGTCTACGACTGGTGGTTCATCCGGAGTAGTTAGGGCATACACGCGACCTCCAGAATTCTGACGCAATCCACCTGACTGCGCACTCGGTGCATGACTCTGCCGTCGGGAAGAAACGGCCGGTGCAGAAACAATAGACTGAGTTGGTTCAGATCTTTGCGGGCAGTTTGCCACAATGTGCCCGGTCTGGCCACACTTGTAGCAACGGCCATGGCGCCGATCACAAGTAACTGCCTGGTGTTGTCCACCACAAAATACACACGGTCGCGGAGTCTGCTGCTGACTGTCAGCAGGAGCACTCGAAGTCCTATCCTGGGGTTGAGGATATCTTGGTGGCTTTCCGCTGCTCGAGGCTCCACCCCCGTTTCCAGGAAACGATCTCTTCTTTCCCTTGCCTTTCTCTGAAGCCTGTCGCTCAGCACGAGAGGCTACTATGTCAGCTTCCATAGAAAGGGCACGGTTTACGCAGACCCGATACACTCGGATGTCCAAAGAAGAGAGAAGTCGCCTGATCTCAGGTCGCAGCCCTTGGGAGAAGAGCCGGACCTTGCGTTGCTCATCCCGCACCGCCTGCGAAACAAAAGCACACACACGGGAGAACTCCCGTTCATAATCCCGCACAGTGCGGTCTTCCTGACGCATAGTCTCCAGCTGCCGCTCTAGACCCTGCTTCGTTACATCATTCAGATAGCGGTCGTATAATGCATCCTTGAAGACTTGCCACTGGGGTTCAATTCCCCCGTACTTATCTCTCAAAACTTCAGACCACCACTGATCCGCCTCACCCTCGAGGTAGTGTGCAGCTAAGTGTACACGGTCATGATCTTCCGTATACACATCTCTGAAAAGCTTTTCCATGCGCAGCACCCATTTTTCGACAGCCCAATCATCATCAGTGGCGCCATCAAAAGTAGGTGGCTGAAATTTCTTAAACTCCATCAGGACCGCCTTCGCTCGGGCCTTTTCAGTCTGAGCCGCATCCTCTGTAGCGGCAGGCGTCGTCGGCCGAGAAGAGGTCCCGGCAGCAGCAACCGGTGGGTTGCTAACAGTAGCAGCAGCAGCCCCAGAAGTGGTGGCAGTCGCCGGGGCTGTCGCTTCAGGTGGCACTGGGGCAGCAGGAGGTATTACTGGCTCCTCCGGCACTGGCTCAGGTGGCTGAACAGGTGGCGGGGCAGGTGTAGCCTGAACAGCAGCATGCTGCTGTACAAGCTGCTGAACCACAGCGGTCAGTGCAGTAATCTGGTCCTGCATCTGCTGAAATCTTTCGGAGCCCTCTGGCTCCCTCGGCACCCTGGGAGGTCGGCCGACACCTCGGCCTCTGCCTGAACCTTGCCCATCATCACCACCATGTCGCCCAGGTCGAGCCATAACTGAAACACAACAACTAGGTTAGGATATACTCAAATAGTGATAAGACACTTGAGCTCCCAACCCCAGGGATAACATACAACCCGGCGCACTCACGTCAGACTCAAGTCATCCATGGGCTCAATCCTAACCATTTCCTAGGTATCTTATACCTATTCTCTGATACCATCTAATCTGTCACGCCCCGAGTTTCAAACAGCAGTAAAATTTTTTTTTTTTTTAAATCAGAGTTCAAACTTTAAACTCAGGACGTGAACAGACCGCCACAGGCATAGAAAATCCTCTGACCACACGGTCAGAGTCTCCCCTATGCATGCTCGGCTAGGCAAGTTCAACAGCTAGATCAAAAGTATAACTCTATAACTAATACATCCACAATCACTCATGATATAATCCACTAACAAGGGTACAAGTCTACAGTAAACAATTATGAACTGTAAATACTATCACTGGGCCACTGTGGCCAAAAGCAGGGGACAACTCTAGCGCAACAGCTCACTGGATCCCCCCAATCTCCCAGCACCTGTCTGACCTGAAAAACAGTCACCCGAGGGTGTGAGACACACATAAGTGTATCCCAGTGGGCACGACGGGCGGAGAAATAGCAAGTCGTACCTACCGGATACAATGATAAGCGAATAGCAAAAGCAGGATATACTGAAAGCTGAATGGTAAGATGCAGATATAAAATCTAAGCATGCTGTAACTGGCAAATCATACAAGCAAGAGCTAATAATACTGTAGAGCAGAGCTAGTATGATAATCAATGATATCAATGCTGTAAACAAGGAATGCTGATAATCACGGAAGGGATGCAGGATGCTCACGACTGTAATTGATCATGCTATAACTGATAAATCTGACAAGCAGGAAATAATCATGCTATACTGATAAATCTGGCAGGCAGGAACTGATCATGCTATAACTGATAAATCTGACAAGCAGAAAGTGATCATGCTATAACTGATAAATCTGGCAGGCAGGAACTGATCATGCTATAACTGATAAATCTGACAAGCAGAAAGTGATCATGCTATAACTAATAAAGCTGACAAGCAGGAAAACTGAACATGCTATAAACAAAGCTGTAAACTGGGAGTGCTGAATAACAACAAGTACCCAATCATTGCCACTATTGGTTACTGGGACCTCAGGCTAAATACCACTATTGGTCTAACAGAACCTCAGGCTAAATGCCACCTGTACACCAATTTGCTATCATAACCCTCTGGGCTCACGGGTCGCCACTGCTGACCACTTTACCGGTAAAGTACACCACTGCGGGGGATCAGCCCGCTGGTGTACGCGAAAGAACAGCTGGCTCTGTGGCGATCATAATGCTGATGCTCAAGCTCATGGTCTAAAGACCACACATACGGCAATAAGCCGAGAAATCCCTGTCGGGATGCTGAAGGCTGTAATAATCACGGATGCTGTATAACGAATCTGAACAATAGGAGCTGAATATCTGAGCTGTAACTGAAACTGAATAGCAGAACTGTACTCCTATTCTATCATGCATCATAGAACAGGAAATGCTGATATAACTAGGCTGATAACCAAACAAACATGGTATATGTCAAGCTGTATAGCAAAAGCTGAACTCCTATTCTAATATGCAACAGAAGAATAGGAATGCTGATATAAAGTGAACTGATAATCACGCTAGCTAATGTCCAATCAGGCATGGCATAAGTCCAGATGTATATTACTATACATACTAAATGCTGAGAATGAAAGCATATAGAAAGCTCAACTGTAAGATCAAGGCAAACATAGCTGTAATGACTGAATGCTGGAATGAAAGCAAATAGAAAGGCTCAAGCATAGGTTCAGGGGTACACCAAAAACAGGGGTCCAACCTACCACGGCACCCCATAGGGCCAACCTGATAAAGCCCGGACCGAAGATAAACCCACCTCAATGTAGATGATCACTGTGGCTGCTGGATGGCTCACAAGCCAGCGGCTGACTGCTGGGACCTGAATCATATGCACAGGTCAGAAAATAGACTCTCACACATACCCAACCTACTGACACACTGTGTGCAGACAAGCTAAACGGGGAACTTCACTAAAGTCCCGGGATTTCCAACAAAGGATTTAGAGATCATGTGTACGCTGCCCGAAGCAGCCCAAGCGGTCACAATTGCAACTAGGCCCCTAGGGTTTCCAAAAATTGCACTTTTATAGCAATTTGAGAGCCGTTTTCGCTCGTTCTCTTAATCGGGACATTATTTTTTACGAACAGTCACCTCCAGTAGGTGACCCTCAACTTACTGAACACCGTGCTCACCCATTTGCAGCAGCACGGAACCCGAGGAAAACTTCGGGCCATAATACACTTCTCTAACATAGCCTAAAGGCATTTTTGTTTGTTTGGCTCAACAAAACCCAAATCCGACGCGAGCATCACGTCCAGTGACCCCAAATTAGCCAGGAGCTTACTGTCGCGGCTTCGTAAACAGCCCAGAACAGACCTTGGGCCATAACACTAATTCTAGGGCTTGACAACCTCTCATTTAAAGTTTTACTGTGCCATTTGAAAATCTGCTTGAGCCCTTTGCCCAAAACAGCACAAGAATCCTGGGGCTTGCTCTAATTGCAACCCAGATCTGCTGGATCAAGTGGACCCAACACTCTTGCTCACTTAATGCTCCAAACACAATTCCACACAGATTCTGTTTGATCCGAAGTGAGCATCAAGCTCAGGGGACTATTTGGAGCAACTTTCATTTTATAGTCGAAGCCTAATTCCAAATAAATCTTCTCTGTGACATTTTATCAAATACTTGGTGTGCATCCTATACATACAAGCATTCAACCCAAAACCCGAGTTGGTTCTCAGCCTACACTGCACCAGAGGCATTCTAACATGGATAAAATTTATCTACTAAGTTGCAGGAGCATTTCCCATCAACCCCGGCCAACCCCCACAGCCACGGTTGCCAGAAAAACAAAGGTTGAAGATGACTTCAAACCTCGAAAATGGTGACCACTCAACTAGGGCTTCTGGACCTCAACCATTGGCACCAGCAGGTGCTAAACATCACTATGAACTTACCTGAACCCGTGCCCGGTGACAGGACACGGCGGCGACGGCGGCGGAGCAAGCTTGGTTTGAAGCTTCTTCACCATTAATGGCGAATTTTTACTAAGGCATTAAGGAGCCTTCCAACTTACATGGAAAGTTCCTAATTAATCCCAGGAAGCTTCTGGACCAACTCATCCCAACCGGAGATAGCCGGAGCTCCGGCGGACGCAACTTGGTCCAAAATCGGGTCACCCATGGCACCTTGATTTTCAAGCTGCATGGATGCCATGCAAGTGCATGGTTGAGATCTCCTCACACCCAGGAAGATTTCTGGGCAAGTGGCCGGCGGTGAAGAGGCTCGCCGGCGCCGGAGCAGAGAGCTCAGCCGAAGTGCAATATTCACAGAATTAGGGTTTCAATCTGTAACTTCCACGCTTGATCAAACTTCACCAATTTTGATAGAGATGATCCTTAGGCCCTACAGTATTTTTCCACCATTTTTGTTTCTCATTTGGTCCATTGGTTGAAGAGTTGTGCCGAGGCGGAGCAGAACTAGGGTTCTGGCAAGAGCTTGCTCCCGCCGGCTAACCAGTGTGCATGAGGAGCTCGGGCTTGGCAGGGAGCATGCTTAGGTCCTATTTAGGCTACTGCTAATGGTCTTGGGCTCAAACAACCTGTGGTTTAAGAGGGCTTACCTCGCCGGAGTTGGTGAAGATGGAAGAAGCCGGTATCTCTTCTCCTTCTTCGCGCGGCCACGACAATCACCCAGGTTGCTCCACAGACACAGGGAACACCACAGGACACTCCAGATCAACTTAGGAAGAAGTTGGTCCAACCTTTTCCTTCCTCTCTCTCTCTCTCGGGTTCTTTCCTTGGATTCTCTTTCTTGGGGATGCTTTGCTCCGGCCACCACAGCAACTCTGTTTATGCTGGTGGCACGGGGAAGTGGTGGAGAGACCTCGGGACCAACTTGGCTCATCGAGTTCCCCTCCACAGCTCCCCAAAGAACAAGGCAACTTAAATGGGTTATTTGCTTCTTTCTTGACCACCACCCCGGGCTGCCCTTCCAACTTCCTCAGCAGCATTCGTGGGCTCCAGAGGTTGGCAGAAGCCCAACTTAAAAGCCCCAAAGGCTTTGGCCCAAGAACACTTAAGATATTTGGAGAAAAACGATAATTTCGCCATCTTTCGCGCATTACGAGACAACCTGATCGTCGAATTGCGAAACAGACTTCTCCACGACGTCCGGCTCGTCGAGACCTATCAAGTAGTGTATTCATTTGCTTGATTCGGCACTCGTATAAAATCTCGGGCCATGATGTTTCTTATGTCGCGTACTGACGCACGCATTTCGATGCACCCGGATTGTCAAACACGAAAACCGTCAGTGCCATTGCGCTCAGAACGTCGATATTAGCTAGGTTTGACTACTCATACCCCTATGTCAGGGTTCTAGATAGTGAATCGGCCGTTAGTGGTCGAAAGGGAATTTAAAATACAGGGTTACTATTCACAACTTAAGTTGTGGGACCCTTTCTTCTTCGCTGTTTTGCGGAAGATCCGACCGTTGGATCGTCGACAAGTGAATATGAACTTTTCATGTTTCGTCGAAACGTTCGCAATGGTGCTCTCGGATTTTCGAGATCAGGCCCCGATCAAAAACCGATATCTTAGGGCCACTATTGCACCACTAATTTCCTATTTTTGCCATTTAAATAATCCAGGAGATTATTTAAACTTAAAATTTGGATTTTAAAAATAACGGTTACTACATCACCCCCTTCTTATAAGAAGTTTCGTCCCCGAAACTTAACTACAGTAGGACGTCAAACAGTCCACTAACACGGGGTGCCGACAGCGACAATCAGTTGCTGGATATCTGCACTGTCTAATCATTCGCTGTGACAATCAGTCACACAACACTACTGAAAACCGTAAAGGTGCACTATAACAAACCGGAAAGTGCATAATTTAAAGTTTACCACTTGGTAGCATACCGGTAAGGTCTACGACTGGTGGTTCATCCGGAGTAGTTAGGGCATACACGCGACCTCCAGAATTCTGACGCAATCCACCTGACTGCGAACTCGGTGCATGACTCTGCCGTCGGGAAGAAACGGCCGGTGCAAAAACAATAGACTGATTTGGTTCAGATCTCTGCGGGCAGTTTGCCACAATGTGCCCGGTCTGGCCACACTTGTAGCAACGGCCATGGCGCCGATCACAAGTAACTGCCTGGTGTTGTCCACCACAAAATACACACGGTCGCAGAGTCTGCTGCTGACTGTCAGCAGGAGCACTCGAAGTCCTATCCTGGGGTTGAGGATATCTTGGTGGCTTTCCGCTGCTCGAGGCTCCACCCCCGTTTCCAGGAAACGATCTCTTCTTTCCCTTGCCTTTCTCTGAAGCCTGTCGCTCAGCACGAGACTCTACTATGTCAGCTTCCACAGAAAGGACACGGTTGACGCAGACCCGAAACACTCGGATGTCCAAAGAAGAGAGAAGTCGCCTGATCTCAGGTCGCAGCCCTTGGGAGAAGAGCCGGAACTTGCGTTGCTCATCCCGCACCGCCTGCGGAACCAAAGCACACACACGGGAGAACTCCCGTTCATAATCCCGCACAGTGCGGTCTTCCTGACGCATAGTCTCCAGCTGCCGCTCTAGACCCTGCTTCGTTACATCATTCAGATAGCGGTCGTATAATGCATGTGACGCCCCCAATAGTCCCACATCGGATGTGGATGGATTTGTGATTGGGTTTATATGAGACTTGGACACTAGTAATAATAACTGGGCTTAAGCATTTTGGGCTGTGGTTTGGGCCCAACGAGTTATTATTGCTAGTGGGCCGGGTCGTTACATTTGGTATCAGAGCCAATAACCAGCCGGAAGTGTGTGATGAGTCTCGGCTGAGCCTGGGTCTAGATGACAGGGCTAGCGAGACGAGTCTCACATCGCCTGGTGATCTTGGGCTTGTGTGTGTGTGTTTGGGCTGACGAGGACGTCAGGCCTAAACGGGGGGAGTCTGTGACGCCCCCAATAGTCCCACATCGGATGTGGATGGATTTGTGATTGGGTTTATATGAGACTTGGACACTAGTAATAATAACTGGGCTTAAGCATTTTGGGCTGTGGTTTGGGCCCAACGAGTTATTATTGCTAGTGGGCCGGGTCGTTACAATGCATCCTTGAAGACTTGCCACTGGGGTTCAATTCCCCCGTACTGATCTCTCAAAACTTCAGACCACCACTGATCCGCCTCACCCACGAGGTAGTGTGCAGCTAAGTGTACACGGTCATGATCTTCCGTATACACATCTCTGAAAAGCTTTTCCATGCGCAGCACCCATTTTTCGACAGCCCAATCATCATCAGTGGCGCCATCAAAAGTAGGTGGCTGAAATTTCTTAAACTCCATCAGGACCGCCTTCGCTCGGGCCTTTTCAGTCTGAGCCGCATCCTCTGTAGCGGCAGGCGTCGTCGGCCGAGAAGAGGTCCCGGCAGAGCAACCGGTGGGTTGCTAACAGTAGCAGCAGCAGCCCCAGAAGTGGTGGCAGTCGCCGGGGCTGTCGCTTCAGGTGGCACTGGGGCAGCAGGAGGTATTACTGGCTCCTCCGGCACTGGCTCAGTCGCCGGGGCTGTCAGTGCAGTAATCTGGTCCTGCATCTGCTGAAATCTTTCGGAGCCCTCTGGCTCCCTCGGCACCCTGGGAGGTCGGCCGACACCTCGGCCTATGCCTGAACCTTGCCCATCATCACCACCATGTCGCCCAGGTCGAGCCATAACTGAAACACAACAACTAGGTTAGGATATACTCAAATAGTGATAAGACACTTGAGCTCCCAACCCCAGGGATAACATACAACCCGGCGCACTCACGTCAGACTCAAGTCATCCTAGGGCTCAATCCTAACCATTTCCTAGGTATCTTATACCTATTCTCTGATACCATCTAATCTGTCACGCCCCGAGTTTCAAACAGCAGTAAATTTTTTTTTTTTTTTTAATCAGAGTTCAAACTTTAAACTCAGGACGTGAACAGACCGCCACATGCATAGGAAATCCTCTGACCACACGGTCAGAGTCTCCCCTATACATGCTCGGCTAGGCAAGTTCAACAGCTAGATCAAAAGTATAACTCTATAACTAATACATCCACAATCACTCATGATATAATCCACTAACAAGGGTACAAGTCTACAGTAAACAATTATGAACTGTAAATACTATCACTGGGCCACTGTAGCCAAAAGCAGGGGACAACTCTAGCGCAACAGCTCACTGGATCCCCCCAATCTCCCAGCACCTGTCTGACCTGAAAAACAGTCACCCGAGGGTGTGAGACACACATAAGTGTATCCCAATGGGCACGACGGGCCGAGAAATAGCAAGTCGTACCTACCGGATACAATGATAAGCGAATAGCAAAAGAAGGATATACTGAAAGCTGAATGGTAAGATGCAGATATAAAATCTAAGCATGCTGTAACTGGCAAATCATACAAGCAAGAGCTAATAATACTGTAGAGCAGAGCTAGTATGATAATCAATGATATCAATGCGGTAAACAAGGAATGCTGATAATCACGGAAGGGAAGCAGGATGCTCACGACTGTAATTGATCATGCTATAACTGATAAATCTGACAAGCAGGAAATAATCATGCTATACTGATAAATCTGGCAGGCAGGAACTGATCATGCTATAACTGATAAATCTGACAAGCAGAAAGTGATCATGCTATAACTGATAAAGCTGACAAGCAGGAAAACTGAACATGCTATAAACAAAGCTGTAAACTGGGAGTGCTGAATAACAACAAGTACCCAATCATTGCCACTATTGGTTACTGGGACCTCAGGCTAAATACCACTATTGGTCTCACAGAACCTCAGGCTAAATGCCACCTGTACACCAATTTGCTGTCATAACCCTCTGGGCTCACGGGTCGCCACTGCTGACCACTTTACCGGTAAAGTACACCACTGCGGGGGATCAGCCCGCTGGTGTACGCGAAAGAACAGCTGGCTCTGTGGCGATCATAATGCTGATGCTCAAGCTCATGGTCTAAAGACCACACATACGGCAATAAGCCGAGAAATCCCTGTCGGGATGCTGAAGGCTGTAATAATCACGGATGCTGTATAACGAATCTGAACAATAGGAGCTGAATATCTGAGCTGTAACTGAAACTGAATAGCAGAACTGTACTCCTATTCTATCATGCATCATAGAACAGAAAATGCTGATATAACTAGGCTGATAACCAAACAAACATGGTATATGTCAAGCTGTATAGCAAAAGCTGAATTCCTATTCTAATATGCAACAGAAGAATAGGAATGCTGATATAAAGTGAACTGATAATCACTCTAGCTAATGTCCAATCAGGCATGGCATAAGTCCAGATGTATATCACTATACATACTAAATGCTGAGAATGAAAGCATATAGAATGCTCAACTGTAAGATCAAGGCAAACATAGCTGTAATGACTGAATGCTGGAATGAAAGCAAATAGAAAGGCTCAAGCATAGGTTCAGGGGTACACCAAAAACAGGGGTCCAACCTACCACGGCACCCCATAGGGCCAACCTGATAAAGCCCGGACCGAAGATAAACCCACCTCAATGTAGATGATCACTGTGGCTGCTGGATGGCTCACAAGCCAGCGGCTGACTGCTGGGACCTGAATCATATGCACAGGTCAGAAAATAGACTCTCACACATACCCAACCTACTGACACACTGTGTGCAGACAAGCTAAACGGGGAACTTCACTTAAGTCCCGGGATTTCCAACAAAGGATTTAGAGATCATGTGTACGCTGCCCGAAGCAGCCCAAGCGGTCACAATTGCAACTAGGCCCCTAGGGTTTCCAAAAATCGCACTTTTATAGCAATTTGAGAGCCGTTTTCGCTCGTTCTCTTAATCGGGACATTATTTTTTACGAACAGTCGCCTCCAGTAGGTGACCCTCGACTTGCTGAACACCGTGCTCACCCATTTGCAGCAGCACGGAACCCGAGGAAAACTTCGGGCCATAATACACTTCTCTAACATAGCCTAAAGGCATTTTTGTTTGTTTGGCTCAACAAAACCCAAATCCGACGCGAGCATCACGTCCAGTGACCCCAAATTAGCCAGGAGCTTACTGTCGCGGCTTCGTAAACAGCCCAGAACAGACCTTGGGCCATAACACTAATTCTAGGGCTTGACAACCTCTCATTTAAAGTTTTACTGTGCCATTTGAAAATCTGCTTGAGCCCTTTGCCCAAAACAGCACAAGAATCCTGGGGCTTGCTCTAATTGCAACCCAGATATGCTGGATCAAGTGGACCCAACACTCTTGCTCACTTAATGCTCCAAACACAATTCCACACAGATTCTGTTTGATTCGAAGTGAGCATCAAGCTCAGGGGACTATTTGGAGCAACTTTCATTTTATAGTCGAAGCCTAATTCCAAATAAATCTTCTCTGTGACATTTTATCAAATACTTGGTGTGCATCCTATACATACAAGCATTCAACCCAAAACCCGAGTTGGTTCTCAGCCTACACTGCACCAGAGGCATTCTAAAATGGATAAAATTTATCTACTAAGTTGCAGGAGCATTTCCCATCAACCCTGGCCCAACCCCCACAGCCACGGTTGCCAGAAAAACAAAGGTTGAAGATGACTTCAAACCTCGAAAATGGTGACCACTCAACTAGGGCTTCTGGACCTCAACCATTGGCACTAGCAGGTGCCAAACATCACTATGAACTTACCTAAACCCGTGCCCGGTGACAGGACACGGCGGCGACGGCGGCGGAGCAAGCTTGGTTTGAAGCTTCTTCACCATTAATGGCGAATTTTTACTAAGGCATTAAGGAGCCTTCCAACTTACATGGAAAGTTCCTAATTAATCCCAGGAAGCTTCTGGACCAACTCATCCCAACCGGAGATAGCCGGAGCTCCGGCGGCCGCAACTTGGTCCAAAATCGGGTCACCCTTGGCTCCTTGATTTTCAAGCTGCATGATGCCATGCAAGTGCATGGTTGAGATCTCCTCACACCCAGGAAGATTTCTGGGCAAGTGGCCGGCGGTGAAGAGGCTCGCCGGCGCCGGAGCAGAGAGCTCAGCCGAAGTGCAATATTCACAGAATTAGGGTTTCAATCTGCAACTTCCACGCTTGATCAAACTTCACCAATTTTGGTGGAGATGATCCTTAGGCCCTATAGTATTTTTCCACCATTTTTGTTTCTCATTTGGTCCACTGGTTGAAGAGTTGTGCCGAGGCGGAGCAGAACTAGGGTTCCGGCAAGAGCTTGCCCCCGCCGGCTAACCAGTGTGCATGAGGAGCTCGGGCTTGGCAGGGAGCATGCTTAGGTCCTATTTAGGCTACTGCTAATGGTCTTGGGCTCAAACAACCTGTGGTTTAAGATGGCTTACCTCGCCGGAGTTGGTGAAGATGGAAGAAGCCGGTATCTCTTCTCCTTCTTCGCGCGGCCACGACAATCACCCAGGTTGCTCCACAGACACAGGGAACACCACAGGACACTCCAGATCAACTTAGGAAGAAGTTGGTCCAACCTTTTCCTTCCTCTCTCTCTCTCGGGTTCTTTTCTTGGATTCTCTTTCTTGGGGATGCTTTGCTCCGGCCACCACAGCAACTCTGTTTATGCTGGTGGCACGGGGAAGTGGTGGAGAGACCTCGGGACCAACTTGGCTCATCGAGTTCCCCTCCACAGCTCCCCAAAGAACAAGGCAACTTAAATGGGTTATTTGCTTCTTTCTTGACCACCACCCCCGGCTGCCCTTCCAACTTCCTCAGCAGCATTCGTGGGCTCCAGAGGTTGGCAGAAGCCCAACTTAAAAGCCCCAAAGGCTTTGGCCCAAGAACACTTAAGATATTTGGAGAAAAACGATAATTTCGGCATCTTTCACGCATTACGAGACAACCTGATCGTCGAATTGCGAAACAGACTTCGCCACGACGTCCGGCTCGTCGAGACCTATCAAGTAGTGTATTCATTTGCTTGATTCGGCACTCGTATAAAATCTCGGGCCATGATGTTTCTTATGTCGCGTACTGACGCACGCATTTCGATGCACCCGGATTGCCAAACACGAAAACCGTCAGTGCCATTGCGCTCAGAACATCAAAATTAGCTAGGTTTGACTACTCATACCCCTATGTCAGGGTTCTAGATAGTGAATCGGCCGTTAGTGGTCGAAAGGGAATTTAAAATACAGGGTTACTATTCTTCACAACTTAAGTTGTGGGACCCTTTCTTTTTCGCTGTTTTGCGGAAGATCCGACCGTTGGATCGTCGACAAGTGAGTATGAACTTTTCATGTTTCGTCGAAACGTTCGCAATGGTGCGCTCGGATTTTCGAGATCAGGCCCCGATCAAAAACCGATATCTTAGGGCCACTATTGCACCACTAATTTCCCATTTTTGCCATTTAAATAATCCAGGAGATTATTTAAACTTAAAATTTGGATTTTAAAAATAACGGTTACTACAAAAGTCAAATTAGTATTTAGGACTATTAAGTAATATTAAAAAGTTGAGGGGGGTCATGGCCACTTTGGGTCTTAATATGACTTCGTCCTTGATTAAGGACATGTCGATTAAATGTGAATTTGAAATAAATATTAGATTATTATACAAATTAATATGAAATAATCAAAAAAATACATACAAATTATTAAATAATCATTAATCTAGTTGAAAATATTATAAATGCTTACCGAAATTTATGTATGATAAAACACGTTTTCATATCTTAACGTCTTTCAAACACTGACACTAAAATCGCTTCGTATTGAGTGCTTAATTCTAACTCTAGATTCGTCGTCTGAATAATTTGCTCCAAATGAGGCAGGGCAAATGACGGTAGGAATCCGACTCGGGATCGCAATCCTATTATACTCTACATATTAAGAGCTCGTATCCAATAGATATTTTCAAAGTCCATATTATATTAGTTAATGATCCTATTAAATTAGATAGTTCATAATATAATTGTAAATTTATATGTTACTCCAAATATATATATATATATATAAAGAAAAGAATATATTAGCCCACGTATAAAAAAAAATTTACTCCAACAATAGATCCTTCAACTCGTCGGCATATCAAGTTTGGAATTGTATGTACTGATACTTCCTTTATTGCATATTTCATTTTAGTTGCTTTACATCTACAAGTCAGTGGACAATGAGAACTCGAATAGTGATTCATGAGAAAAGATTAATGTGCATACTAGGATTTTGTGATCACATTCCTAAAATTTAAAATAATTATATATATATAAATTCGACTATAATATTTTGGACGGTGGCTAGATTTAAGAGATTAAAAAAATTAAGCATGTTAGAATTAGAATAATTTTTGAATAAGTAACTTTTTAGAAAGTGGGACGTGAGATCAAAAGAAAGGTGTGTGCTCTAAGTTCCTCTTATAATATCATTTCAGAGCAAGATGTTCCCAAAGTAGAGATGGAGTTTCGCATTGTGTGTATTATTATTATCATAGTCATGCGGCCAAAATAGGATTTAGCATTCCACACAATAAATTAAAATGATCTAAAAGTGGAGTGATAACTTTTTACAAGATATGTTGTGCAAAAGAAGGTCATCGAGCGATAGAGATAAACGAGATTCTAAAATTTTGAATCTCCTTCTAATTACTAAGTGTCATGCATGGAGCCTAATTTAGAATGGGTTTTTCTTTAGAAATAGGCTAAATTACAGAAAACCCCCCTGTCATATTCCGCTTTTCCACTTTACCCCCTGTTATTAAAAAGTCGACAATCTGTTCCCTCGTAATTAGCGAATTGTGCAATAATCCCCCCGCCGTCAGTTGACCGTCAGTTGACCGTCAGTTTTTTTAAAAATATAATTTCATATACCCAAAATACCCTTGGAAAATATCCCTTAAAAAAAAAAAAAAAAAAGACTTCGGAATAGAAAAAAAAAAAAAAAAATTCGGAATAGAAAAGAAAAAAAAAGGAGGGCATTTTCGTCAATTTATCATTTCTGTTAACGTCGTTGCCCCCTAAAGACAATTCGGTAATTACGAGGGGGCAGATTGTCGACTTTTTAATGACATGGGGTAAAGTAGAAAAGCGGGATATAACAGGAGGGTTTTCTGTAATTTAACCTTAGAAATATATCTAGTTATCTACCTACTACTTAAGTATCAAACAAATTGTAATAATTGTAACTTTAAAATTTAAAATTTAAAATTTGAATTCAAAAATTTTATTTAAATATCGAGGTAGAGAGAGAGAGAGAGAGGGCCAGTTTCGCAAACGAGGATTGTTTGCGATGAAACAAAAATGCTACTTTATTGGTCCAGCAGTGCCGAAAGTCATGGTAACCTCTGTTTTTGAATTCGGTGCGTCAAAACCACGAAAAAGCGTGAAATACAAAATTCGGTCAAAATTTTGATTTTAGTTTTTTTGAGAAAAGTATGCCATTTTATATGTCATTTTACGTGATATCGCCCGTGGAGAGACATCTGCGCACTTTACACACATGGCAAAGGACTGGATTAAAAATGTTGATCCTACAGGGGGCTAAGTGCAATTTTACAAAAGAGGATATATATAGGAAACCTAGGGTTTTCCTTGATCTCACGCTTTCTCCTCTATCTCTCTCGCAACCCAACCGCTCAGAGCCCTCCCCTGTGTCACCTTAGATGATCCCCAACCGCCGGTGAACTCCTCGACCGTTGAAAATGTAACAACAAAGGATTTAAAACTCTAAAATTTAAAATAAATTTGATTTCTTGAGATTTTTAATTCGAAAAATTCGAAATTCTGAGGGTATTCTTGAAGAAACGACTAACCTAACCTAAAGAGATCCAAACTCAACGAAACAAAATTGCTACCTAAACGATCTCGTCAAGTTGAACGACGTGGTGAAGTCCGATTTTGAATTCGACAAATTGAAACTACAAAAAAAATGTGAAAAACATAGTTTTTATAGTGTATAATTGCAAAAGTGCCAATATTTTATGTACCGGATTATGCGAGATCGCATATGGAGGAGTCTCTAAGCATAATATACCTACAGTGAAGGACCCATTTAAAAATATACATAAAAAGTGGACCTATATGCATTTTTTTCATCTCCTTATAAAAAAGTACCTAGGGTTCCTCTTGGGAAACCCTAGCCGCAGAAACCACAGCACCCTATGCCTTCTCCCTCTTCTCTACTCTCGTCCTCGAGTCACCCCATCGCCAGCCACCGTAGAGGATCGCCGAAAAAGGAAGAAACCAATCCCTTCTTTCTTGTTCTCGAGCTGGGGGGGAGGCAGGACTATCAAAGCCCTTCCAATTTCATCCAGTCCTCTCATGGCCTTCTCCATCATCATGAAAGCACCTTCATGCAGCACCGCCGCCACTACATCGCCAGAAAGGACCCTCTTCCTCTTATTCTTCTTTGCTTTCGTGTCTGGTGGAACCCGAGGCCACCAAGCGTAGCCCGAGCACCCAGGATCTTCACCCTCGCCTCCCTGACGTCGGTGAACACCTCCCCGAGCAGCCCTACCGCCACCAGAGCCGCCATCGGAGCCGCCATTACCAAGATCTAGAACCCACAGCCAGATCTAGGGTTTGATCTGGCCGCGGGCTCCTTTGGGCTACAGCCGTCGCATCTGACCGAACTTGAAGGCTCGAGGGATCTTCTGCTGAGTCTTTGACGTCTCCTCATCGCCGCCCCAAACTCTCTGGCCGGATGCATTGCCAGGAAATTAAAACCCTAGCTTCCCAGCCGCTGTCTTGGCCGAAGTTACTCTAGCGCCGCTGCCACTCATTGTCGTCGGGTCTGAAGACTTGGGTTAGCTTCTGCTAACTCCCAGGAGTCTTCTCATCGCTTCCCGACCATCCCCGACCAGCCAAGATGCCGGAAAAGCTAACCCTAGCTTCTCAGCCTAGGGCTTGGCCGAGTTCCGCCCAGCACTGCTACCACCGTACTTGGCCACCGGTGGAGGTCTTGGCTTACCTCCACGCGTGAGACTCTACCTCCTGGTGCCGCTTGGGTCTCTAAGCCATCGGAAACCAAGCTCGGCCGAGCTAAGCTTTAAGTTGGTCGTAGCGCTCCCTCCGGCCAACCACCACTCCAAGCCGCCGGCGCCATGCCTGGGTGAGCCTCTGGCACTTCCCTCGACCCCTTCATGCTGCTGCATGCCCTAGTTCCCTCCCCGAGCCCGAGCTGTGCAAGGTTGCCCTAGCCTAAGCTCTAGTTCTTGGGTTCTTTGCCGAGGTTGCTCCGACGACATCTTCGGCGACTCCACGACCTCAGGTAAGCGAGCCTCTGAAACTATGGACTCCCCTAAGCATGATGCTCACCTCTGATCCCAATAATAAGGTAGCATGGTAATGAATTGGTTGTTGGTCCTTTTTACTAAATTATAGGTTGATCCAAGGCTCTTCCAGGACAGTGGGAACACCTCGTACAGCGAGTACGGGTCTCAACGAGTCGAGGCCTATCACTTAGCACCATCAGTTCAGTCAGATAGCCCTTGAATCAAGGTAACAAGCCTAAAACCCTAATATTTAGAGTTATTATGTAATTTTATAGAATATTAGGGGTCTAGATGTAATTGTAGCCACATGGGCTGCCTTGGGCAGCATGCACGTGACCTCCGAACTGTTCGCCCAAGGTCTGGTGGTTTTCATTAGAGTAAAATTGAATTACGAGTCGTAAATCGGCAAAATCGCCGGTTTATCATAGTTTCGGCGCGAAATCCTCATCCTGAGTAGATTAGATGATTATTATTGATCGCTAAGTGTTATTGGCTGGTTCCGACACTATCTTGGTTGACCCAGTGACCTCTGATTCACATTGGTGACTTTCGGAGTCGAGTCGGCGATTTCGGGCGATATTTCAATAACTTTGGCATAGTTAAACTTATTAATGGCACAATAATAATTATTGCTGCCCAGAAGCCTAAAACGAAGCATTCTGAGGCAGTAGGTGAAGAGAATTAGTCAACAAAAAGGAACCCACGTCGTAGCTAAGGCCGACCTCAGTCATGCGAGAGTGAGGCAAGTGGCGCACGCTATCGGCTAAAGGCATCAGCCGATAAGAGAAGCGGCCAACAAAGGGTGTCGCTTCATCTGGAACCAACCTCGGCCGAAGGCAAATATCAGACCGCCTCAGTCGAACGACGAAAAAAGCAGAGTCAGGGTCAACCCTTGGCTGCTCGAGCCGCAGAAGGAAAGGCCTTAGAAAGAAATAGTACGAGATTTGGGCGTAAATCTCGTAACATACTCCGAAACGGCAAGCGGCGCCCAGCATTGGAAAGCGCCGAAGATCACACTTCGGCGCTTTGATTAGGGGATGAACCTGGACGAAAATACGGCTACTATCCTATTGAGGAAAATCGACTCAAAAGGAATTAATTGAGAAAATTGTGTTGACACCCCTTAGATTACGCCGATTACCAAAATCGACGATTATACACATGGTTCGAAAATGTATAAATAAACAAACAATCGAAGGAAAAGGGGTCCTACAATCTCGTAAGCCAGGACCACCCCCTTGTTTTTTCAGTTTTTTCATATATGCATTTACCGCATTTTCTAGGAATATACTTACTTACAATTTCTATCCCTTTCCTCTTTGTATCCCCTTTCCAATCAATACAAAGCATTAATCGGCTCCTTAGTTGTGACGCCCCACTTCCCAGGGGGTCACCCATCCTAGAACTACTCTAGCTCTAGCACGCTTAACTCTCATGTTCCTCTTGGATCTTGCTACCATCCAAAATGCTATAGCCGGGTTAGAGATTTAGTCCTATTATATCATTTATATAGAGGACTAATCCAAATTCCGGGGGTGTCACATTAGTCGTGTCAATTTCTTGTTTCTACTATCTGGTTCGGCTACTCTAGGCGGGACTCAGCCTCTCTCTATCTCCATATCTCGATTCGGCTAATTTAAGCCGGATGGTCGCGAGAACTATTTGAGAAGAACCCGGCCGAGCATATCCCTCCTCGGCCTGATCGCTTGATCCATTGGCACGCGGTGCATCACATTCCAGAGGGTCAACCACCCCCCCAGACTGATCGACCACCGACATTTTCAGATCCAGCAACTTTAGTGGCACGCCCGGTGGGACACTCTGGTAACTCTTATCTTTCCTACTGTCAAAATGTCAAACGACAACAGCCTGAGTCTCCCGAATAGAGTCGTTCCCAAACAGGTGGAGGACGAGTGGGCCAGTAGCGCCGGACACGCGGATGACCCGCTACCGACGCTACCAGAGGCCTTGGAGACCAGCGAGAGGTCGGCACCACAGGAGTCGACCCTATCTCAGTTATTCGGGCGAATAGCCCAAATGCTGGATAACATCGAGAGGACACATGAGTCCCTCGAAAGAGACAGCAGGGCGCAGGACGCCCTTTTCAACTTGATGTTGGCCGCAATAACGGCCAGGAATGAAAATATGGCTCGAATCGGGTTGTCGTTGACCCGAAATGAGCCATACTTTGGAGGATTTGCCTCCACACTACCCCAGCAATTGCCGACATAATTGGTCACGATGGCGCCGGCAATGCCAATAGTGCAACCGCAAGGGGTTGCACTGTCGCCGGCTACTTATCTAGCGACGCAGCCGCTGGGGGCAGTACAGCCATAGGTGATCCCGTACCAGACGGGAGCAGGGCCGATGGTGCAGAACAACGGCCATCAACTAGAGAACTACTGGGGGGTTTCTCTGCCTCCCCCACCGCCGTTCGTCCAGCATCTGGCTGGGGGCAGGATCGGCGGGCAAGTCCCTCCTCAGGGACTGCCTCAGCAGTAGGTAGGCCATTATGGGCCGCCACCTCCGCAAGCGCAGCCGGCAGCTCCGGTACCTCAGGCCGGGCTCGCCGAAATGCGTGGGGGTAGAATCGGCGGGCAGGTCCTTCCTTAGGGATCACCGCAGCAACATGCTGGCCATTATGGGCCGCCACCTCTACTAGTACAGCCGACGGCTCCGGTATCTCAAGCTGGGCTCGCTGAGATGACTAGGGGCAGGAATAGCGAGCAGGTCCCTGCACAAGGACCGCCTCAGAATCAGGCCGACCAATATGGGTCGCCACCTCCACCGGCGCAATCGGCGGCCCCAGCACCTCAAGTAGGGCTCGCCGACATCCACTCCCATGTGGAGGAAATCATCCGAAACTCATTCGGGCCAGAGCCCAGGCCGGCAATTCGGCCCGTGTTCAAGTCCCCATATCCCTCGTATGGGGATATGGATATGGAGCACCCGCACCAAGCCAATTGGAAAACGTCGATGTTTGATAAATTCTCTGGGGAAGTAACAGAGAACATGGTCGGACATATTGACCGAGGATAATTCGTTCATGGGCATTGAAGATATAAATTCGGTCGATGCTAAGACGGCCGAAGGGAGAGAGTGTTGGCTCACAAAGCCAAGGATGAAATAAAGGGAAGAAGCCGATGCAGGAGCCCGAGCTCCCCGATCAGAAAACGTTGGCGAAAAGCATGCTTCGGCTCTGCATCCGCTGCAAGGCCAAAATGACCAGTAGAGACTGGGAAGTCATCTTCCTAGGCATGGTGAGAAATTGGTTCGCCTTCCCCGATTGCATCGAATGCGCCATTAATAGCAGGCCGGACCAATGTTCGGCCGAGGGGTCAAACAAACGATCCTCCGAAGAGGAGGACCGGAAAGAAGAATAAGACCTCCCCATTCATAAGGTCTTGCGAGAGTTCTACGGCCGAGAGAGGCCGAGGCCGACCCCAGTCGGCCACAAGGAGCTCTGAGTCCCACAGCAACAACAGGGTCCACACCGCGGCTACAAGAATAGTCGGGTCCAGGGGGCACCCCGAAGACCCTTCGGCCTGGCACCCCGAAGACTCTTCGGCTAGCAGGCCGAAGGGAGGCTAGCATGGGGACCCTCACAACGCCCGAAGCGTATCGAGCCTCACCAGAGGCTGGGACCAACGGGAACATAGAAGGGCCCAACAGGCCATCCTGAGGAAGGGCTGACACCACGCCCTCCCTACCGCGGGACGCCGGGGGCAGGAGAAGCTCCTTCGTTCCCCGATGCATACTTCCCTTGGCTCACCAAGGGGGAGGCCCACTGTCACGCCCCGGGGTCGAAACTGCGACCCGGGCTCGCTAACAGATCCGCCATTTGTACGGAAACTGCCGTACAGACGAAGCGTCTAACCTGCAAAGACAGAACTACAGCTACACAGATATCAGAGCGGATAAAAAGCTGTACTATAAAATTTCACAACTACAAAGTTGCAACAACACATAGCCTATCTCCCAAAACAAGATGATACAAATAGAAGTCCACCTATACAACATCTACAAATCCAACTGGGAGACAGCTAAACAGGAAAAAGCCAAACATAAACAACTCCCACAGTCTGGGATGGTACATCTACCTCACTCTAAAGTAACAATGCTGGTAGGGAACTATCACGCGACTCCCTGTCCTCGGTCCGTCCAGTCAAGCTCGGCAGGAACGGAAGAAAAGCCTCAGCAACCTGTCACCGACAGAGGGTGTGAGAACTACATCCTACAGTAGTTCTCAGTAGGTACCGTCTCCAAGAACCACGGTCTGCCCACTAAGTCCACTAGAGGCAAGAGATAACAGAAAAGACTGATAATATAAATAAGCTGGAAAAGAATCTACAGCTATCATGCCTCTATCTACTATGCTCAATAGGAAGGGGATATGGATGATGGTATGCAGTCACTCACTGCTGACAATATGTCACAAGTACTATGCTCAAGAAACTCTACTATGACACATGCTATGCCAACACTCTCTCAGTGTAACCCATATCTCATCGACTGCCCCACAGGGTCCAGTCGAGTCAAGCCTGCGCCCCCTGGTGTATCAACCAGGGTGTCCAATCGGACAAACTCGATATCTCACAAAGTGACCCCATGGTAGCTCGGCCAGGAGTATCAAGCGACCTCTAGTATATGAACTAGGCGCATCATCACAGCCTCGTCAGGCTCGGTATCATCATCGCAGCCTCATCAGGCTCGGAATCATCAACGCACGCGGGGTGTAGCTCGAGGGGTGCGACCCCACCGAACTCAAGTATCACAACAGTATCACTGTCTCACAAGTGGCTCTTGCAGGCTATAGTCCATGATCAAACAGATCGGTATCTCGATGCTCGAAGCACAACTCAGTCGGAGAACCCTCCACGACTCAATCTCACAACACTGACCCACTCAACGAAAGTACTACACAGCTGGGACCACCGTCTCTCCCAACGGCTCCCACAAGAACGCCCCACTCAACTCAACACACAAACTCACAGCCGGAGATGCTCCACAGCCAGATCTGCGAAGGGTCCGAAACCCCGGGAGACTAACATCTACGTCCCCAAGGAAGAAAACAGCCCTTAGAACCCAGATCACTCGAATCCGCTCGGGTGGATAAGTTTATAAGAAACCATGTCATTTATTTCAGAAAACCATTCGATCTGAGAGAAATCCATCTTTTTAATGATTTTTAGTCTTTTTTTAGGAAAACCCTTTGAAATCAAGTTTTATGCCCAAACCTCGAAGAGCTAATGCCCTCGTCCTATCAAACAAGAACAGACTCAGGCGACCTTGCGAGGCTTGGAAGAAACATTGGCTGACTAAAATCATGTCTTCGTCTAAAAAGGTTCTGGGTTCAAGGTCCTGCTAACACACGTGCACCACTATCACAACATGGTGGTGACGAGAAGAACAGTGAAAAGAGAAACCCCGGGACCAACGTTTATCTGAAACGGTTCCCCAAAATACCAACACTGGCCTAATCCGGCCACCAGACCCCACTCGGCCCCCGGGCCCGAGTGCAACACCCATCCCACAACGCTCTGATCACTCGGCCCACTACCCGGGCGAAGAACTCTATGTCCCGAAGGATATGAAAAGTGTGGGATGTCTAAAGCATAAAAGAACCTAGCCCAGATTAAGGTTCTCTATTGGTCTGGTCAAACACATGCACATATGACGGGGGTGCTAGTTAAGTTCCAAAAAAACACTTAAACTAGCATGCAATCCTATCACAATAGATTTAGAAGGAAGTCCGTAGACTTGGAGAGAAAAACCAACCCACCTCAGCTTGCCACCAATTGCTTGTCGACACTTGCAATTGGGCTCAGCGGGATTACCTTGCCTCCACGAGGTCCGCACGCAAAACGGAGCACGCTGCGTCCTACCACACGACCGCGCGCTCCGCGGATGTCCCGAAACAAGCCTGCGGGTCCACGCGACGGAAAAACCCACAACCGCCCCCGGCGGAAGCTAAAAACCGCACCGCAAGCTGCCAGAAGCGAAGAAATCGCAAAATCAATCAAAACGGTCAAAACCGAGCATCCGGCGACGAAAAACTGCGCCCGACGGCGAAAAACAGCTCCGTCGGCGAAAACCAGCGCCCGACGGCGAAAACAGCTCCGTCGGCAAAAAAACTGCTCAAAACAGCTTGCGAAAACAGCTCGCGAAAACCCTGCGAAAACTGCACAAAACTGCGCGGAAACCATGCGCGAAAACTGCGAAAACCGCTCGCAAACTGCTTGCGAAAAACACCGAAAACCTGCGCGAAAACCTGCGCGAAACTGCGCGAAAACCTGCGCGAAATCTGCGGAAATCGCTCGCGAAATCTGCTCGAAAGCTGCGCGAAAACTGCGCGAAATCTGCGCGAAAACAGCGCGCGAAAACTGCGAAAATCGCTCGCAAAGTCTGCTCGAAAACCGCCCGAAAACAGCGCGCGAAAACTGCGAAAACCGCTCGCAAAAACCGCCGGCGAAAACCGCGAAAAACCGCTCGCGCACGCGCCCGCCAAGCCGCTGCCAGCAAAAACCGACCGCGCGGCGCCTCGCCGCGCCACGCGCGCCCGCCCGGCACGCGGCGCTGCGCGCTGACAGCACAGGGCCCGCGGCACCGCGCACGGCCCGCCCGGCCCCGCGCGGTGCGCGCCCTGCGCGCGGCCCGGCGGCACCGCGCGCGCCTTGCGCGCGGTCCGCGGGGCTGCGCGCGGCCCGCGCAGGGCACGCGGCACCGCGCGCAGCCCGCAAGGGCCCGCGCGGTGCGCGCCCTGCGCGCGGCCCTGCGGCACCGCGCGCACCTTGCGCGCGGTCCGCAGGGCTGCGCGCGGCCCGCGCAGCGCCCTGCGCGCTACGCGCGGCCCGCGCAGGGCACCCGGCATCGCGCGCGGCCCGCAAGGGCCCGCGCGGTGCGCGCCCTGCGCGCGGCCCTGCGGCACCGCGCGCACCTCGCGCGCGGTCCGCAGGGCGCGGGCGCCTGCCGTGCGCGCTTGCGCGCGGCCAGCAGTGCCCGCGCGGCGCTGTACCAGGGCGCAGTGCCCTGGTGCTGCCCGCGCACGCGGGTGGGCCGCAGGGTGCTGCCAGCCCTGCAGCACCCTGGCGGGGTCTGCACGCGGCGCCCCTGCGCGCCCGAGCAGCGGCCGCACCGGCCGCGCGTGCGCCATTGTGCGCGCGCGCGGCTCCAACGGCGGCGATCCCCCGCGCAAAAGAAAAGGAAGGGAAATCAAAAACAAATAAAATAAATCCAATAAATCCACCAAAACACCGAAAACCCAAAAAAAACTGCAATTGCTTACCTCTTCGTCGACGCTCGCCGCACGCCCACGAGCTTCACTCGGCCACCCACGGAGAGTCCAAGACCAAAATCCTCAAAACCCTCTTGGTCTTCTTCTTCTTCTTCTCCTTCCTTTTCCTCTCTTTCTTTCTTTCTTTCTTTCTTTCTCTTTTTCCTTTCTTTCTCTTTTTCCCTTTCTTTCCCTGCTACAGGCCCCTTTATATAAGAAAACTAAATTAAATAATTAATTAACTTAATCCAAAAATCCAACTCCAACTCACTTTTTGCTCTCGGGCCCCCCGCCGCTGTCCGGAACCTCCCGAACTCCGCTGTAAATCAAAAGTACACCCGCTCACAGCTTTTTCACTTCAAAAAGCCCAACCGTTGAGTCGGGGTGCTCAAATCAAATACCGGCTCCAAAATTGCCAGTTCCGACTCACTTTTTGCCTCCGGGTCCTCCGCGTCAGTCCGGAACCTCCCGAACCTCGCTGTAAATCGAAAGTACACCTGTTCCAAGTGTTCTTGAATTTCCGGCACTCTACGGTGAAGTCGGTAATTTCCAAATCTCATCCTCAATCGGCATACAAAGCCCGAAAAAACCCCGAATCGAGTTGGAGCTTCTGCGTTGATCCGAATCAACCCGGCATCAACTGTAAACTCAAATGCAACATGCCCAAGGCAACTCTCTGCTCTAAGTCATCTATGTGGTTGGCGCGCTATCCAAAGACCCGGTACTTTACACTCTCCCCTCCTTCAAAAGGTTTCGTCCTCGAAACCAAAACACGCCCCCTACCACAAGAAGGCCCTACATCAGGAACATCATCAACCTCAACTCTCAAATTGGAAAGCAGCCAAAAATTGCGACAAGTCCGAAAATTCCAACAGTTCGACGCCTTCACCCCAATCAAACAAGAACAGGTTCCAGCATCGTCTCCATTTCTGGAGTACCCCTTTGAAATTTTCGCCCCGTTCGCCAGTTTCGGCGTCAAGACGAGAAAACAAGGAGAGAGAGATGTTGAAGCTGTCCCTGCTGTGGCCGCAACCCAAAACCACTATCCAACAACTCAACCATGTGGGGTGTAAAACTCTGATCTCATCCACTAGGAAAGGAAGTCATACCAAGTACCATGCGATCCGCTAACCTGGCGCCCACCCATCGGCAACCCAAACTCATCCTCTCGATGTAGGTGGCCGTCGTCCTGACTGCCTCGACGTCGTGGCCTCATCTGGCTGGCGGTAAGTCGGAGGAGCTCCTTCCTCCGGAAAAGGTAGCGGGGGTGCCGTCGCAGGCGGCATCACCGAAAGTACTACCTGAGGGCATGCTGCCTGAAAATGTCCCGACTGTCCACACGAAAAGCATCGCCCCTGCCTATGGTCACACTGCTGTACTGCATGCGGTCCTCCGCAAATGACACACTCAACCTGATACTGCTGCTGGTGCCTCGGCTGTGGGGGTCCTCCCGATCCCCGTCTCCTCTGAAACCCACGACTCTCGGACTGGGATGGTGGCGACCCCGGGGGTCCCGATCTACTAGACTGTCCAAAATCAGGCGGCACTGGATGCCTCTCCCCGGAGCTGGTCCCTGGCGCTCGCTCCATCTCTGACATAACCACAAATCCTCAGTCAACCCACCGAGCATGCTCAATTGCCGCATCCAGAGTCGGCGCTCTACGCGAATGCACAAGGGGATAAATATCCGGATGCAACCCTCTCTCAAAAAGCTCAACCCTCTGGGCCTCATCCCGGGCAACATGAGGCACACAGCTCAATAACCGCTGAAACTCATTAACATACTCATGAAGTGGTCGGCCAACCTGCTGCAATCGTCGAAGATCCCCTTCTAGTTTCTGCTTTGCACTGTCAGGAAAATAGGCCCTGAGTAGCAAAGCACGAAACTCCGCCCACGTCAATAACTGTACTCCCGGTGGTCCCACTGGACGAACTCGACGCCACCAAGTCTCGGCGTCCTTCTCCAAAAAGTGCGCCCCCAAATGTACCTAACGTTCTTCCTTGATGAAGAGGTTCTCAAACAATTTCTCCATGGCCGCAATCCAGTTCTCAACCTCCCAAGGCTCCGAACTCTGACCTGCGAACCGCGGGGGGTGAAACTTGCTGATAAAGGATAGTCGATCCATGAGCTCCCTCTGCTCTGTCTCTATCAACGGAGGAATCTGTGACGAGGTCGAGGATGTCATATCCGGAGGTACTGATGGTGGTGCCACAAGAGGTGCCCTCTGCTCCAGCATGCGCATCATGCGCTCCATATTTTCCTCCTGGCGCTTGGCCGCCACCTCCTGGCGCCGCAACGCCTCAGTCATCTGGGCCACCTGAGCCCGCAGCTCCTGTACCTCGCTCTGCCTGGCCTGCTCGGCCTCCTCACCCGAGGTCGAACGCCCTCTCGTCGCTACACGACGTCTCGGCGGCATCGCAGGTAACTGAAACAAAAACGAATGTCAGGACATAACAACCATACGACCCAATCCAGCGAGAGTCTAAAATTTGTTATCCCTCCTAAAGTATTATGTTGTCTGCAGCCAACATAATCACTTTGAGAGAATAACATATCAAATCACTCATCCCAACCCGAGGGAGAGGAAAAAAACTCAATCTGGACTCTCGCTAAAGTCACGACTCTCACGTAGTCATCCTAATGTCCAACCACAAGCCTAGGGTTTCTAAGTCCTCAATGACCTATATCCTAGGCTCTGATACCACTCTAATCTGTCACGCCCCGGGGTCGAAACTGCGACCCGGGCTCGCTAACAGATCCGCCATCTGTACGAAAATTGCCGTACAGACGAAGCGTCTAACCTGCAAAGACAGAACTACAGCTACACAGATATCAGAGCGGATAAAAAGTTGTACTATAAAATTTCACAACTACAAAGTTGCAACAACACATAGCCTATCTCCCAAAACAAGATGATACAAATAGAAGTCCACCTATACAACATCTACAAATCCAACTGGGAGACAGCTAAACAGGAAAAAGCCAAACATAAACAACTCCCACAGTCTGGGATGGTACATCTACCTCACTCTAAAGTAACAATGCTGGTAGGGAACTATCACGCGACTCCCTGTCCTCGGTCCGTCCAGTCAAGCTCGGCAGGAACGGAAGAAAAGCCTCAGCAACCTGTCACCGACAGAGGGTGTGAGAACTACATCCTACAGTAGTTCTCAGTGGGTACCGTCTCCAAGAACCACGGTCTGCCCACTAAGTCCACTAGAGGCAAGAGATAACAGAAAAGACTGATAATATAAATAAGCTGGAAAAGAATCTACAGCTATCATGCCTCTATCTACTATGCTCAATAGGAAGGGGATATGGATGATGGTATGCAGTCACTCACTGCTGACAATATGTCACAAGTACTATGCTCAAGAAACTCTACTATGACACATGCTATGCCAACACTCTCTCAGTGTAACCCATATCTCATCGACTGCCCCACAGGGTCCAGTCGAGTCAAGCCTGCGCCCCCTGGTGTATCAACCAGGGTGTCCAATCGGACAAACTCGATATCTCACAAAGTGACCCCATGGTAGCTCGGCCAGGGGTATCAAGCGACCTCTAGTATATGAACTAGGCGCATCATCGCAGCCTCGTCAGGCTCGGTATCATCATCGCAGCCACATCAGGCTCGGAATCATCAACGCACCCGGGGCGTAGCTCGAAGGGTGCGACCCCACCGAACTCAAGTATCACAACAGTATCACTGTCTCACAAGTGGCTCTTGCAGGCTATAGTCCACGATCAAACAGATCGGTATCTCGATGCTCGAAGCACAACTCAGTCGGAGAACCCTCCACGACTCAATCTCACAATACTGACTCACTCAACGAAAGTACTACACAGCTGGGACCACCGTCTCTCCCAACGGCTCCCACAAGAACGCCCCACTCAACTCAACACACAAACTCACAGCCGGAGATGCTCCACAGCCAGATCTGCGAAGGGTCCGAAACCCCGGGAGACTAACATCTACGTCCCCAAGGAAGAAAACAGCCCTTAGAACCCAGATCACTCGAATCCGCTCGGGTTGATAAGTTTATAAGAAACCATGTCATTTATTTCAGAAAACCATTCGATCTGAGAGAAATCCATCTTTTTAATGATTTTTAGTCTTTTTTTAGGAAAACCCTTTGAAATCAAGTGTTATGCCCAAACCTCGAAGAGCTAATGCCCTCGTCCTATCAAACAAGAACAGACTCAGGTGACCTTGCGAGGCTTGGAAGAAACATTGGCTGACTAAAATCATGCTTCGTCTAAAAAGGTTCTGGGTTCAAGGTCCTGCTAACACACGTGCACCACTATCACAACATGGTGGTGACGAGAAGAACAGCGAAAAGAGAAACCCCGAGACCACCGTTTATCTGAAACGGTTCCCCAAAACACCAACACTGGCCTAATCCGGCCACCAGACCCCACTCGGCCCCCGGGCCCGAGTGCAACACCCGTCCCACAACGCTCTGATCACTCGGCCCACTACCCGGGCGAAGAACTCTATGTCCCGAAGGATATGAAAAGTGTGGGATGTCTAAAGCATAAAAGAACCTAGCCCAGATTAAGGTTCTCTATTGGTCTGGTCAAACACATGCACATATGACGGGGGTGCTAGTTAAGTTCCAAGAAAACACTTAAACTAGCATGCAATCCTATCACAATAGAATTAGAAGGAAGTCCGTAGACTTGGAGAGAAAAACCAACCCACCTCAGCTTGCCACCAATTGCTTATCGACACTTGCAATTGGGCTCAGCGGGATTACCTTGCCTCCACGAGGTCCGCACGCAAAACGGAGCACGCTGCGTCCTACCACACGACCGCGCGCTCCGCGGATGTCCCGAAACAAGCCTGCGGGTCCACGCGACGGAAAAACCCACAACCGCCCCCGGCGGAAGCTAAAAACCGCACCGCAAGCTGCCAGAAGCGAAGAAATCGCAAAATCAATCAAAACGGTCAAAACCGAGCATCCGGCGGCGAAAAACTGCGCCCGACGGCGAAAAACAGCTCCGTCGGCGAAAACCAGCGCACGACGGCGAAAACAGCTCCGTCGGCGAAAAAACTGCTCAAAACAGCTTGCGAAAACAGCTCGCGAAAACCCTGCGAAAACTGCACAAAACTGCGCGGAAACCATGCGCGAAAACTGCGAAAACCGCTCGCAAACTGCTTGCGAAAAACACCGAAAACCTGCGCGAAAACCTGCGCGAAACTGCGCGAAAACCTGCGCGAAATCTGCGTAAATCGCTCGCGAAATCTGCTCGAAAGCTGCGCGAAAACTGCGCGAAATCTGCGCGAAAACAGCGCGCGAAAACTGCGAAAACTGCTCGCAAAGTCTGCTCGAAAACCGCGCGAAAACAGCGTGCGAAAACTGCGAAAACCGCTCGCAAAAACCGCCCGTGAAAACCGCGAAAAAACGCTCGCGCACGCGCCCGCCAAGCCGCTGCCAGCAAAAACCGACCGCGCGGCGCCTCGCCGCGCCACGCGCGCCCGCCCGGCACGCGGCCCTGCGCGCTGCCAGCACAGGGCCCGCGGCACCGCGCACGGCCCGCCCGGCCCCGCGCGGTGCGCGCCCTGCGCGCGGCCCGGCGGCACCGCGCGCGCCTTGCGCGGGGTCCGCGGGGCTGCGCGCGGCCCGCGCAGCGCCCTGCGCGCTGTGCGCGGCCCGCGCAGGGCACGCGGCACCGCGCGCAGCCCGCAAGGGCCCGCGCGGTGCGCGCCATGCGCGCGGCCCTGCGGCACCGCGCGCACCTTGCGCGCGGTCCGCAGGGCTGCGCGCGGCCCGCGCAGCGCCCCGGGCGCTGCGCGCGGCCCGCGCAGGGCACGCGGCACCGCGCGCGGCCCGCAAGGGCCCCCGCGGTGCGCGCCCTGCGCACGGCCCTGCGGCACCGCGCGCACCTTGCGCGCGGCCCGCGCATCGCCCTGCGCGCTGCGCGCGGCCCGCGCAGGGCACGCGGCACCGCGCGCGGCCCGCAAGGGCCCGCGCGGTGCGCGCCCTGCGCACGGCCCTGCGGCACCGCGCGCACCTCGCGCGCGGTCCGCAGGGCGCGGGCGCCTGCCGCGCGCGCTTGCGCGCGGCCAGCAGCGCCCGCGCGGCGCTGCACCAGGGCGCAGTGCCCTGGTGCTGCCCGCGCACGCGGGTGGGCCGCAGGGTGCTGCCAGCCCTGCAGCACCCTGGCGGGGTCTGCACGCGGCGCCTCTGCGCGCCCGAACAGCGGCCGCACCGGCCGCGCGTGCCCCATTGTGCGCGCGCGCGGCTCCAACGGCGGCGATCCCCCGCGCAAAAGAAAAGGAAGGGAAATCAAAAACAAATAAAATAAATCCAATAAATCCTCCAAAACATCGAAAACCCAAAAAAAACTGCAATTGCTTACCTCTTCGTCGACGCTCGCCGCACGCCCACGAGCTTCACTCGGCCACCCACGGGGAGTCCAAGACCAAAATCCTCAAAACCCACTTGGTCTTCTTCTTCTTCTTCTCCTTCCTTTTCCTCTCTTTCTTTCTTTCTTTCTTTCTTTCTCTTTTTCCTTTCTTTCTCTTTTTCCCTTTCTTTCCCTGCTACAGGCCCCTTTATATAAGAAAACTAAATTAAATAATTAATTAACTTAATCCAAAAATCCAACTCCAACTCACTTTTTGCCCTCGGGCCCTCCGCCGCTGTCCGGAACCTCCCGAACTCCGCTGTAAATCAAAAGTACACGCGCTCACAGCTTTTTCACTTCAAAAAGCCCAACCGTTGAGTCGGGGTGCTCAAATCAAATACCGGCTCCAAAATTGCCAGTTCCGACTCGCTTTTTGCCTCCGGGTCCTCCGCGTCAGTCCGGAACCTCCCGAACCTTGCTGTAAATCGAAAGTACACCTGTTCCAAGTGTTCTTGAATTTTCGGCACTCTACGGTGAAGTCGGTAATTTCCAAATCTCATCCTCAATCGGCATACAAAGCCCGAAAAAACCCCGAATCGAGTTGGAGCTTCTGCGTTGATCCGAATCAACCCGGCATCAACTGTAAACTCAAATGCAACATGCCCAAGGCAACTCTCTGCTCCAAGTCATCTATGTGGTTGGCGCGCTATCCAAAGACCCGGTACTTTACACCCACGACCTGGGTGTCCAGTTAGCAAAGGTGCTTAGGATTCAGTAATGGCCAAGCCATGGCAAAGAAGGGAAATCCTTAAGGAGCACCTGAGGAAGATGAACCTACTAGTAGACGTACCGGTCGAGCAATGGTTCACATCCGAGGGACCGGCCCAGTGGCAAGGGTCGGTCATGTCCAAGACGCGGAAGTGTCACAAGCAGAGGATGGAGGTCGACGCCCGCAATAATGGTGTCGCGGTCCAATGGCTGCGACTGAACTAGAGGCTGGAGTGGTCCGTGCATCGGCCCCCGGGAGCACCGTTGCCGCGCTATCACGAAGCAGGAGGCTCGATGGCACCGCTGCAAGGGAAGACACCGATAATCCAATCGGTGATGGTCAAGCCGATGAATGAAGTCGTCCGACTAGAATTGGAAGTTCGCTTGAAGGCCCTAGAGGCTGCTGTGAGGCGCAGCCAAAAAGCGTCGAATGAGCAATAAGAGGCTGAGGCCCCTGCCAAGCGGGACCTCGGCAGGGTGGCTCGACACGAGAGATGGCCACCGAAGGGTGACAAAAAGGTCCCTACACCATCTTCGGCCGAAATAGAGGCCGAAGGGAAGAAGCTGAGGACCAACATCATCTCGGTTGATGAAGACCCGACGGGGATCAACATGGTATCCGCCCTGCCGTTGTCTTTTAAGGTAGCAGCATCCCAAGAGAACGCTGATGAGCAGACCTTCGACGATGAGGGGTTGTCCATAGCAGAGCTCCAGTTGACGGAGCACAAAATGGAGGCCGAGAGGGTAGTATTCGAAAGGCCATCGACCTTCCAGACTCGATTTATGAGGCCGTTATATATACAGGCCTTAATAGACGGGCGGCTAGTGGGTCGTGTCATGGTGGATGGTAGGGCAATGGTAAATGTCATGCCCCCTGCCTTCTCGAAAAAGATCTGTAAGAGTGAAGAAGAGCTCAATCCGTCCGACACAACGATGACCAACTTCACCGGAGGCGGTCAGGTAGCAAGGGGGGTCTCGACGACCGAAATAACGATCGGTTCCAAAACCCTGAGAAACTCCTTCTTTGTGGTGGACGCTTCGAGCCACTACAACCTGTTGTTAGGGCATGACTGGATTCACGGCAACGAGTGCATACTTTCCATTCTCCACGGGAAACTCTTCCAATGGGTAGACTATAAAGTGGAGGAGATCGCGGCCAAAGGGAGGCCGTAGCTCGCAGATGTGAATATGGAATCAATCGACTATGCTAGTATTAGGATTTGCGCATAAATAAACGCAGCAGAAAAAAAAATCAAATAAACAAATATTTGAAAAACTTGAGATCCGATCTCAAAAACCACGCAAAATAGGATCCCTCATGTATTTAAGATTAAACGAAGAACGAAGATTTAATCTTCACCTTTGCGCGGGGAGATCTACACCGCAATTTGACGATCGTGGAATTTGGTTCTCTTGAAGCCGCACACGCGTCCGGCCTCTACGGGTATCCACACGAGGTTGTCGATCTGATCAAAATTCTCACCGGGGTGCTGGCTCCCTTGCAGAGAACGTCTTTCTTTTAATGTGGATATTTAGAAAAGAGGAAGACGAGGAAAAAAATGACGGCTAGGATTTTCTCTTTTCCTTTTTTTTCTCTTAAAAAAAACTCATATGTATAAAGAGGGATATAATCCCTTTTATAATTATTAAGATAAACATTAAGATAAACTTAAAATTAGATTTAAGTTTATCTTATCCCTAATCGGTTCAATCGATTAAATCCTAATTTAATTCGACTTGAACTCAATCCTAATTTGATCAAATCAAAGCATTAATGCAACATTTGCACTTAAGTCCTCTCACAACTTACTAACTATTAGTAAGCCTTTTCTTGCAACATTTGCACTTTAATATCCTTAATTTGTAATAATTACAAATTAGTCCAATTATCAACATATTGACAATTAAGTCCTCAGGCGATTCAAAAATCGCGATCCAACTATCTGATCAGTCATAACCTCTTATGTGTGTGACCCCATAGGTTCTATTCTATCTAGTTGTGAGATATATTGTGATCACCATCAACAATATCGCTAAAACTCTTTTCGGTGGGTTAGAACAATTCAAACTCAGCCCAATAAGAATTATCGATCATCCGGATAATTCTCGTGAGTCCCACAATCCACCAGTGACGCCTAGCAGCATGTAGTGGCATTCCAGTAGAATGGAATACTGAACCTCTAGGTGCAGTTAACGTGTGATACAATCCTTCTATCAGGAGTCCCGACTAGACGAAGGTCATGGAATTGCTCGTCAAACCCTACCGTCTGTCATATGTCAAATTTATTCAACTCGAGTTTCTAATATCGGAAACCCTTTCCGTTATTTACTCTGCCTTGGCCAAAGTCTTCTAAACTCGATCTCATAAATCACATAGGACTAACTCCCTTATCTACTAAGGGCGATAGATTCCATATAGGTGTACACCCTATTCCTACAACGAACCTACTGTAGCCAACATGCACTGCAAGGACCCGAATGGCTAGGGACCAAGTGTATGTACAGTCAAACTACAGTAACCCCATTGTGAATAGCCGAGACACCGCAGGTCAAAGGATCAGTCACACTACTACAACATCGAGTGAGTCACTGACGAGTGAATAGACATCTAAGTGACTTCTCGTGATGATCACGCTCAGTACCTTTGTTCTCCAACAACCATCTGCACATTCGCTCCAGTGTCCCCACACTATTGACTCGAGACTCGTCTACCCTAAAAGGGAAGTGACTTGTGCACCAATCTCACCGGATCAATCACTGTCCCCGTGATGATCCATCGATCGAGAGCATTTAGGAATTAATCTTTAATGATACTTGTCTCAAATTCTCAACTCTTGAGAATATGTATCATCATCTTATTAATTTCTTGGACAATTCATGGACACATACACAACATGAATGGAAATAAAAATCCAATAACATTCATAATGTAAAATATCAAATACAAATTTATATCCTAGAAAGAATACATGTGTCGGCCAAGTTGGCTTCTAGGGCATACATCTAACAGTTAGTTGGTCCAATGAAGACCTGGATCAAATCTCATTTGTCCGGGTGATCGAGGAGGGAGTGCAGGTTAAACTCCTCGGAGACGCGAGCCATTTGGCGGTAGGCGATGAGCCGCCATAGTGGATCAAGTTGCACATCCACGGCCAATAGCCAAGGCCCTAACGAAGCCTCGGGGGTAGGAGCCGACCTATGTGGCCGGCGAAGAACCCGCTTCGGCAACTTCACCACTAGCCGAAGATTCGGTCGAGAGATCGAAGAAGAAATGAAGAGGTCGTGTGACAACCGGGTGCAAAAGAATAATCGTGGACATCGTAATGCACGTTAGATTATTTACTCAACTTTGACAATTACCCGAACAGCACATTAGGCGATTGCTGAGGGAGTATTGTTCAGACCAAAATTTTTCGTTACCTAAGGAAGTGACACGTAGCATATACCATCGGCTAAGAGTATCAGCCGATAAGAGAATTATCAACAAAGAGGGACACGTGTCGTAACCAAAGCCGACCTCAGTTATGCGAGAGTGCGGCACATGGCGCACGCCATCGGCTAAAGGCATCAGCAAATAAGAGAAGCGATCGACAAAGGGTGTCGTCTCATTCGAAACCAACCTCGATAGAAGGCAAATATCAGACCGCATCAGTCGAATGACGAAAAAGGCGGAGTCAGGGCTAACCCTCGGCTGCTCGAGCCGTAGAAGGAAAGGACTTGGAAGGAAAGAGTACGAGATTTGGGCGCAAATCTCGTAACAGACTCCGGAACGGCAAGCGACGCCCAGCATTGAAAAGCGCCGAAGATCACGAATATAGCGTCCACGGGTATCGACCGGACTCAACTCATCTGGACATTATGTTCAACTTATTAACCTTATGGCCTATTATTACAGGGCAGAAAGTTGAACATATTTTTAATTCATAAATAAATAGCCAATAATTAAAGCGTACAGATACAACGCTCATGGGTCTCGACTGGGCTCAACCCACATAGGACCCGACCTCCCTCACAATGTCTCGCAAAATGGTCCTCCTTTCTACCATAAAGTCGTACGAAAACCCCTAAAAATTATTGGGTTTCAGTTGTAGCCCTCCAAATTGTGTGAGAAGGATCAACTTTAGAATATCATTTTTTTACAACAAAAAAATCAATTTCGGTGAAACTTGATCCATTGTGTTCATCTTTGAGTGCAGATATTAACAGAACCATTAACTTCTGGATTCCATAAAATTTTTTTGTAATAAATTGCATTCTGAAAGTGAAGTGATCAATTTCCTGCAAATATATATATATATATATATATATATATATATATATATATATATATATATACAAGTAGTACCAATTTTGGAAACCTGTAATTTCGCGCTCAAAATTCTAATTTCAACAAACCTGGACTTTAGGCGCTCGTCTCTGTGTGTACTGTGTACTCGCGTGTAGGTTTTTTTTATTTCCAAAATACTGTGAAAAAAATTATATAAAATGACAATTCGTTTGTGAGGTAGTCGTTTCTCTAAATTTTTTTGGTCTCACCAATTTTTTTTTTGAAATTACTAAAATGCATCAAGGTGACTATTATACCTCACAAATAAGTACCCACAAGCACGATGGATCTCATATAGGGGTGGTAATCCAGGTCGCTGTTCGTGAGTCAGCTGATATTCGGCTTGAAATGAGATCGAGATCGTTTAATAAATGAGCCGAACACAAGTTGGGATCAGCTTGATAAATACTCGAATATATATATATATATATATATATAATTTAATTTTTAATCCAACTTAAATATAAAATTCAACTCCGTTATAAAGGAACCTAATTATAAAATAAAATTATTTATCTATACTGAATTAGAATATAAAATTTTTAAAACTGACTTCTTGGTCATTAGATCAAAAGTCAACCATAATGATTATGTATGAATCATTGTATATGATCCAAAAAATTTATTAAAATTAATTCAACGATTAAAAATTTTAATACAGTGTCAACATTTTAGTACTTTCAAAAACAACTTGACCGAAGTTTATATATATATATATATATATATATATATATATATATATATATATATATATATATATATATATATATATATATATGAGAAATGCTTATGTAAATTTTACTGTTTAGATTTTAGACTAATCTAATATAAAAAAAAAAAAAAATTATGAATTTTAATTATTAGATTAAGATTTTAATTTTAAAATTTTCTTTCAACTTTACACCTAATAGTAGGAATAAAAATCTAACTTGTTGTTCGCGAGCCAGCTCGTATTCGGCTCGTTAATAAACGACCTAAATATGAATCGAATTTTTCAGCTCGATATTTAAATGAGCCAGCTTGTGTTCCGCTCGTTTATTAAACAAGCCGAACACGAGGCGACTTCAGCTCGCTCGTGTTCAGCTCGTTGGCACCCCTACAGTATTTGGTTGGGGGATAAAGGGGCGATAAGGAGGTTATCACCCCTTTATCCTCAAACACATCAAAATGGAGAGGAACGGTTGTTCCCCTCCTTAACGGGCTATTTCTGGAATAGCTCGTTAAGGACGGAAACTTCACCCCCCGGTGGAACAAGATTGGAAACATTTATTTTTGTTACTTTTCTAAAATTTAAATTAAAATTTTAAAATTTTAAGATATTTAAATTGATCATATTGAAAATTTTAATTTTTTTAATTTTAAAATTTTAAAAATTTTAAGTTTAATTTTTAATAAATTTATTTTTTCAAAAAAAATTATTAATTTTAAAATTTTAAAATTTAAAAATTTATACAAATTTTTTACATAAATTTTTAAATTTATACAAATTAAAAAATTAAAATTTTTACATCCACTTTTTGTAATTTTTCTAAACAATTAAAATTTAAAATTTTAAAATTTATAAATTTATACAAATTTATAAATTTTTAAATTTAGAGAATTTTTTAATTTTATAATATTTAATTTTAAAATTTTTAACTTTAATTTTTAATAAATTTTTAAAATTTATTAATTTTAAATTTATACAAATTTTTAAAATTTTAACTTTAATTTTTAATAAATTATAAAATTTAAAATTTTAAAATGTATACAAATTTTTGAATTTTTAAAAATTTATAAATTCTCAAAATTTTAAATCTTTTTAATAAACTAATTTTTTTATATACAAAAGCTAAATTTAAATAATACAAATTATAATTAATTTTTTAAAGAGTAATTTTTTTAATTAAATTTTTTTTTTTATTCTATTTACTCCAATTTATCAAATTAAATATGATTCTTCTTAATTTATATCTATCAGTTCTCGCTTATATAAAAACCAAACGATGCATTAGAAACTAAATAATTTAAACTTATTAAATTTGATTTTCTTTTTATTAAGGAAAGATAATTTTAAATTAATCCCTGAATTATTACAACATGAACGCATTGCAAAGCTATTATAAGTATTAGATTAAACGCTAATGGCAAAAATCGTATCACAAAATCTAAATTAGTGCAAAATCATGATGCTGTTAGTCCTAGAAAGTCACATATGTTAGGATCCCAAAGATACATTACTCGCCTCTATTTCGATTTTAATTTTGATTTTAAACTAAATACGTAGTAAATATTAATATTGATTAATATTTAAATTTAAATAATTATTAATAAAAAAAAATTAATTATATTTGGATTTAAAGTTGATTCTCACCCTTCCTTCCTTCGTTAGTTAATTAACGAAATCCAAATTAAACATGTGGTATATAATTATTATTTGGGTTAATTGCATACAGCTCTCTATAAACATATCGAATAGCAGATATATTCCTACAAAGTTCAACTTTTCATATTTACCTCTTCAAAAGTCTAACGTTATTCATATATATTCCTACCGTCTATCTCTGTTAGAAAAATCTAGTTAACCATAGGTTAAATACTTAATCTTGATTAGTTAGTGAGGTGAATTTATCTTTTTACCCTTCTAGATATTTCTGTATTATTTTTTGAAGAAATATTTTTAAAAGGGCAAAACTGTTATTTAACATATAATCTGTTAAAAATTAAACAGTGAAGTAACGATAATAAACCGAATGGATATATATGAATAACGTTGGACTTTTGAGGAATAAATATAAAAAATTAAATTTTCTAGGAATATATCTGCTATTCTATATGTTTACAGAAAGTCATATGTAATTAACCCTTATTATTTTTTTTAATTTAAATTTATTTGCGAGTAATTCCGAATCGTTATTGTTATAGGAAAAATTCGGCGCTTGGAGCCCCCAGCCCTTCCTTTGCCCTAAAGAAAAACACTTCCCTATTTCAAAGAAAAAAAAAAAATCCCACCCTGCCTCCTCCCTCCCCGCCGACCAGGCCGCATGCGCTCGCCACCATCGAATTGGAAGTCGGAACCCCCCGCCCTCGCGCGGTCGGATCGGAACCCTCGCTAAGTCACCATCGGATCGGAACCCTCCCAGACCGCTCGCCGCTCGCCGTCGGAACCCCTCTCGGGCCGCGCGCCGCTCGTCATCTTCCTGCCACCACCAGTTTGTAAGTTGTGATTTTGTAAATTTGTGTATTAATTCATAGTTTTGTTGTTGTTGTTGTTGTTTTTTTTTTTTTTTTTTTTTTTTTTCCTGAATGGGTATTTTCTTTATTTCTAAGGTAGTAGGTTGATTAAATTATCCTCCCTCTACTGCTCTACTACATAATTGCTTGCTTTGTGGCTTGTTTCTCACTAAAAATATTTTTGTTGCTGCCGAATAAAAGAAGAACCTATGAAAGCATATATAAAGCCAACCACCATCTACTGATCAAGCTAAAGTACAACGAGGATGTGCTTTAGATATCTGTGTCTAGTAAAATCAAGGTAATTGAATTCAAGAGTTATGGTGTCATTACTTATTTTATTCGTTGCGTCTGCTATTGTTATTGTTATTTGTTACTTGTTAGTAAGATGGTAGACTGTGATGAGAACCAAATGTTGCATCAAATTTGAATGCCTAATTTGGAGCATCTAGCAAATCACTATTTTGATTTGATAAATAAGTGCTTCGCAATTATTTTTTATTAGACTCATCGTGGGAAGACAATTGTAATTTTAACTTATCTTCAGCAGAAAAATGGCTCGAAAGAAAGATAGATTTTTAGTTCACGCAGAGGAATTGAGTGAAAATTTAAGTGCAAATATTGTCGTAAAGTGTACTCTTTCGATATGTTAGTATGCATTATGTAGAGTGCGGATTTTATCTTATATTTAATTTTCAACTATATTAGTATGCGAACCTTGTATATTTTATGTTTATGTATGGACCAGCTTAATTTTTTACTTGCTTGATTGTTTATATATCGTGGTGTTTATTATAGTTTTCTATTGCTTTTTTAAAAATTAATCTACTTTATTTTGTATCTATTTATTTTTATATTTTTAAAAATTATAACTGTTTATGCTAATAGTATAAATCTAGAGAAAAAAAAATTAATTTAATAGCCGAAGTTTTTATTCCGAATTTTTAATTTGTGAATGTATAATTTTCATATAAATCGTGTATCCGAATAATTGACGAATTCATTTTTTAACTGAATTTTTCAACTAATTTAAAAATTATGATACAGATTTTATTCGTATTATACCCGTATCGAATTTTTGCCGCCAAATCCGAATTAATTAACTATGGTCGAAACACACAGGTGCTTCTCCGCCCTCGCCGAATCGCTGAAATTAGTTTCGTACTCTCTCTGCTTTCACACCGACTTTCTCGTGCTCGATGAGGGCGGTGAGAGGAGTAGTGGCGTCGTCGAAGCGCGCCTCGCTCTCTGAGGCGGCGTCCTTCGCCGCTGCCGACGACAACAAGGAGGCGCGCCCTGACATCGCCGCCTACATCCGCCGCTTCAGATCGGCCCTCGACGAGCTCGTCCGCTTCCACCGCGAGATCGATCCTTACTGTGGTGACGAAGACAAAGTGGAAAACCTTAGTGGCGGAGTTGAGGGAGAGGTCGGGGATGTGGGTGATAGGGTTTTGGGGTCGGAGGAGAAGGGGAGGAGGTGGAAGAAGAAGAAGAAGAGGAAGAGAGAAGAGGGGGATAGGGAGAGGAGCAGTTCCGATGGTGGGGCCGTCGTCGGGGATTTGGGGGATGAGAGGGGAAAGAAGAAGAAGAAGAAGAAGAAGAGAGATAGGCAAAGATGAACTTCATGGGCTTTTATAAGAATTTGTTAAAGAAAATTTTTCGGATTAGGATCTACGAATTTGCGGCGCAACTTCGAAAAGTTTTGAGGTAAATGGGTTTTTTTTTTGTTGTTGTATTAGAATTTCTGAGATGTTTTTGATCTCTTGCAGTAGAGAAGCTTATCTATACAATTTGATTACCATTATTGAAACCTAAGTTTTATTCTTGCAATTAATGTTTTTGTTCTTACCTACTTGCTCTGATCCTTATGTTCGAAAGTGTTGTATGTGATGCACTTAGTATTAGTTTTCCCTTGAATGCCTCAGCATTACTTCCTGATTCAAGATAGCATCATGGACATTTTGAAATCATTAACAAGTAACAACCTTCCTGTTGGAAAGCAATAGTAGTGTTTTAGGGGCTGGTAGGGGCCGCCACGATAGGGAATAGGCGTGATGAGATCGTGTGGAGGTGGAACAATAAGGGTATCTTTACTGGCAAGTCCGCTTATACTTTCCTCATCGACGGGGGCGTGCGTGATCCTGTTGCCTTCTCTATCCGGAGGTTGGGCTTGCTGGCTAAGGTTAAAATCTTTATCTGGATTGCCCTAAAGAACCGACTCCCCACAGTTGATAATCTTCTAAATAAAGGCTGGAGCGGAAGCAATCTCTGCGTGCTTTGTGGGGTCCACCTCGAGACGGCAGACCATATCTTTACGGAATGTGTGTACTCTCGACTCTTATTCGGGGTGGGAGACTGGGCCGTGGATATTCGGGGGTTAGGGAACAATGTCCGGAAGGTATGGGAGAATCGAGCGATCGGGGAGAGAATTCCAGACGTGAATAGATTTCTTAGCTACGTGGCGGCGCACTGGTGGGTGCTATGGCTCATTATAAATAGAGCTATTTTCCAACAGGTCAACACCGACCCGCTTCGCGCTGTGCGTTTGGGTTTGAGACGTCGTGGCACTGTGGTCGGGGGTCGTTTGAGTCGTTTTGTTTTGTCTTTGCTTTTTTTTTTTTTTCTTTTTTTTTTTTTTCCTCTCTCTTAGACTCTGGTTGTTTCACTTATGTTGCCTAATTCAGTTACCAGTTGAATGAAGCGGATAACTTGCTACATTTTTCTCAAAAAATAGTAGTGTTTTAGTTTTGTGAATTTCAGTGATCCTAGTCGCAAAGTGTAGTTTTTCACGTGGATTGATATGTAAATCATAGAAGTTGTATTATCATTATTGTTTTAGCTAGCCTTGGGGACTTTCTGATGGCATTGTTCGTGAATTTGCTGAAAGTTGAGAAAACATGTTCATGGGTAATTGTGGTTTTGACCTTACTGGTGGTGCATATATATATATATATAGAAAATTTTTGATATTGTATCTCCCTTTATCCAAGATCTGGTTTTTAGGGAGCCATTTGGAGCTAATTTCTACAATAATCCGTGTCGAATATTCAGCTTCAGATATAAAAGAGATTCAACCAAACAACGAGAAATTCCAATAAAGCTTGGGATTGTAACATGCTTTACAAAGTGCAGCAAATTGCCCTTCCCTCAACCCTCAAACATGAACTCAATCTTCTACACTTGCAGATTTTTTTTGTTTTTTACAATTTGATTTCAATTAACATATATTATGAATGAGAAATCGTTACTTGACAATTCATGTTACGCCGCATGCTGTGTCTGTTACCAGTGGCAGCGAACTCTTGTTTTCTGAGATGCAATAGATATTCTGACTTTTTGTAATTTTCGATTTAATCTTTTCATTTGTTTCTACTTTCTACTCTAATCTGAACAATTCTACTTTTTGCATAAACATTTAACTTAAATGTGGTCATGAGTTTATGTGGAAGTGCTTCTGGCAAAGCATTGTTTTTGTTTGAAATTTTTTATTCTAAAACTACTGTTAACTCGTGCTTGAAGTTTAAAGGATTTTTATGCTTTGAAGTTTTACCTGGAAGTCTATTATTGTGGTTTTCAGTTACAACTATCAGCATCAGTCTGGAGAAAAGGTAATGTAGGGTTGAAATGCTGGTAGGTAGGATTGGCTATTTATTTATGAGTTAAAATAAGTTTAATTTTCTGTTCCGTGACAATAGATTTAGGAGACTAATAAGTTGAGTTGGGTGAGTCTAATAAGTTGAGTGGAACTGCGGTCCACAATAGACCTAACTGTAAGAGGCCCAACAATAAACTTAATGTCCAGATGGGTTGAGTTCGGTCGTGATCCGTGGGCACTGTGTCTGTACGCTTTAAGTGAATTAGTTGCGTATTTCTAACAGCTCGAACTTTTGGACTTAATGGTTAGCGCCAACGAGAACTTAGGAGGAGATGAGAAGGAGGAGACAGAAATGCGCCTTACAATTAGGTTTAATATGTGTTGTACACCTATTTTGGGCAAAGAAGTAATTTGGTCAGTTTTTTTAGGGAAAACAGTCGATAGAATATACAAAATTTAAAAAGCGGATCGGACTCTTACACCCCATATGGGTGTACAAATAGCATTACCTTTGCAAAATCACAAAAATTCCTATTCAAAAAGGCTAAGGTGGAATTACATGTCTCCGTAAAATATGATCAATAATTGTTAGTCTTGAAAATCAATAAAAGAAATTACCTTATTTTATAAGACTCAGTTCGGGCATAAAATATTTCAATCAAATTTTGTTATTTTTAATTATTTCGGAATAATTTGAGATAAATTATTTTACCTTTTTGATAGAATAGTATTATTTCAAAATTTAATTCTAAATTTTATTAATATTAAAAATTTAATACATTTAGTTGAAGTAGAATTTGAAAAAAAAAATTTATTTTTATTAAATTTTATTTTATGTGAAATTCAAACATCACTTTTTTTTTACTGCTTTTTTACTATATAATATTAACTAAACATAATTTAAATTATTTATGAAAATAGTATTATTATAAATCAAACACAATTTTATTTTTATTCCTATTCATCCCGGACTAGTATAACGTTTATTTTATAGGTAATAGATGGTATTAATTATCAACACTTTATTTTACATACAACTAATTTTATGAAATAAATATTAAGAAGTACACATATTTGTTTAAAATATTAATATTTTATAATTATAGAAGTATTTGAAATAATTAAAATATATAGTTATTAAAATATAATATTTAAAAATTTATAATTAAAATAATAAAAAAGTTATAAAATATTTTTATGTATATTATAAAAAATAATATTTTTATTAATATTTTCTTAACTTTCAACATTTGTAAAGTCAAATTATATTAATAATTTTATTTAAAAATTTAATTAAATTTTTAGTTTTAATAGTTATTTTATAAATTAATTTGTTAAACTAAAAATAAAAGTGGGAGTTATTTCACATAGAAGAATAGATGGAGGTATCTTTGCATTATTAAAATTTATGGAAGAAAAAAATTATTGCATACATTTAGTGTATATTAATATTTTATACATCACAACTTATATTAGATGAGTAATATTTTAATATTAAAATTTAATTAAATATATATAATCAATAAAGTCTAATCATTTAAATTATATTTAAAAACTTAATTTTAAAATTTTTATTAAAGGGTTTTAGTAATGTGATGTGTCACGCCCCGGGCTGCGACCCGGGCCCGCCAACAGATCCGCCGCCCATACGGGAAGCCCCGTATAGACGAAGCGTCTAACCTGCAAAAAGAATGATACTATAGCTATACAGATATCAGAGCTGAAAAGTAAACTACTGAATAAGAAATAATACAACTGTCAAATAATACAAGTCTGAACCTCACTACAAAAGTCTCTCAAAATAAAACTCTTGAAAGTAACTAACTACTAAAATCCAGCAGACTGTACTACTAAGCTCCAAAAAGGGGTACCGCTAAACTCCAAGGACGGGTAGGGAACTAGCTCGCGACTCCCTCACCTCGATCAGCAACAAAAGGATCAGCAACTGGAGCAGCAGGAACTGGAGAAAGGGTCCCTGCGCAAAGACACCACAGCGGGTGTGAGAACTACATCCCACAGTAGTTCTCAGTGGGTACCGCTACCAAGCCCGACGGTCTGCCCACTAAGTCTACTAGAGGCATAAGATAACAGAAAAATTGTAATAATGAAAAGATAAGCTGGAAAGAGTCTACAGCTATCATGCCTCTATCTACAATGCTCAAAGGGTGATTCAGATGAAAATGATGCATCGACTCTAACCCAAGTACTCAATCAACCCAATCACAGTGACTGCCACATAGGGTCCAGTCAAACCTGCGCCCACCTACTGCCATTACATTCACGGAGGACTGGACTTACGTAGGGTGTCCGTGACTGCCAAAACTGGCCCAGCCAGAGGGACTGCGTCGACAAGTCGCGATAGCAAAGTAACAGGCCCAGTTCCGGAGCGGCACTCGAGGGGCGCGACCCCACCGAGGAAAGTATCTGCGCATCTCTGTCGAGCTCAATATGGCTCATGCAGGCTATAGTCCAAATCCACGATCAACAAGATCGACAATATCCAAAACACATCTCTAACTCACTGGCTAGAAATACTCGACAGCCGGGACCACCGTCAACCCGACGGTTCCCACAACAGGACATCAACCCAACATGCAAACTCACTAACATGATATACTTCACAGCTGACAACAATGAAGGGTCCGGGAACCCCGAAAGACTAGAACCTACAACCCAAATCAAACAAGAACATCCTCTAGGCATAGCCTCTCGTTGTTCTCGACCCAAAGAAAAAGGCAGCCCTTAGAACCCAGACCACTCGAATCCTCTCGAGTGAGGAAGTTTACAGGAAAAATGTGACATTTATTACTGAAAACCATTTTAATTTGAGGAAAATCCATTTTTAATGATTTTTTAATTCTTTTAGGAAAAATAGTTAGAAAACAAATTTATTCCCAAACCCCGAAGGGCTTATGCCTTCGTCCAATCTGACAAGAACAGACTCTGGCGACCCTTCGATGTTTGGAAGAAAAACATTGGTGGACTAAAATCATGTGTGTCCAAAAAGGTTCTGGGTTCAAAGTCTTGCTATCACTAACACACCACTGCTGCGAACACAGTGGCGTCACATAAAACAGAGAAACAGACATCCCGGGACCACCGTTTACCCAAACGGCTCCCGCCACAGATATAATACCAGCTACATCTACCGGACTCCACTCTGCCCCCAAGCACGAGTGTAACGTGCATCCCACACTAAAAGAAATCCCGACCACTCAGCCCACTACCTGGGCGAGGAAAACACTATGTCCAGGAACATATGACAGGGTGCTAGGTCAAGTTCCAATAGTGGTACTTAAGTTAACACAGATAGGAAGCATACATCAACATGATCATGATAACAACGAGAGAACATCCTCTCTATATCTAACATTGTCACGCCCCGAGTTTAAAAATCAGGTCTGAAATTTTTTTTTTTTTTTTTTTTGGATAAATCAGAGTTTGCAAAACAGGCGTAACAGACCGCCACACATATAGGAAACTCTCTATTCCGCGAACAGAGACTCCCCTATATATGCACGGCTAGGCTAGTAATCAGCGACAGATATCTCAGTACAACTACTAATCTATTCAGCAGGAATAATCAGAATTAAGTTATTACATCATCAGTTTTAAATGTCCAAATCAAGATGAGCTGGAATGGAATGCGGAAACTAAATGTCTGCAAAAGTCATCGCTATATAATGCTCATGGGGACAGCTCTATCGTAATCAGCTCACTGGATCGTCCCGACATCTCACCACCCGACAGACCTGCAACAGTCACCCGAGGGTGTGAGATACACCGGAGTGCATCCCAGTGGGCACGACGAGCCGAGGGTCAGCTAATCGTACCTACTGGGTACTAAAATCTGCGGATAGTAAAAATCTGTAGGAAAAGCTGGAAACATAGATGTCTACTAATAATCAGAAAAAAAACTGCAGGTAAGTATGCTGAACAATCAGGGTATCTCAGAGATAACTATCATGAAAACTATAAAGCATGCAGGCCGGAAATCAAAGTCAACTACAAGGATCATGTATAAAGAACTACGAATGATACAAGCATGTCTACAGATAATAGTGCTGGAAACAACTGAGCAACAGTACGAGTAAAAGTAATGCGTCAAAGGTAGAAAACCCAATATCCAATCATGTGCCAATATTGGTCTCAGAGAACCTCAGGCAATGCCACTGTTCGGCACCTTTTTCGGCTGACATAACCTTGTCGAGGGCTCACGGGTCTATCATCAGACCACTTTACCGGTAAAGAACAATCTCCACGGGGAGCTACCCCCGCCATGTTCGTGAAGTACAGCAGTGCATGGCAAATCATAATGATCAATCTCACGGTCTAGTGACCGGGTAGTCGGCAACATGCCGAGATCCCAACAGGGAATCATCTGTCTATATCTATCCATCGGAATCAATCATTCATGCATATCGAGTAGTGTCTATCAATCAGGATCAATCAATCATGCATATCGAGTGGTATCTATCAATCAGGATCAATCAATCATGCATATCGATAATATCGAATAGTATCCAACAATCAGGATCAATCAATCATGCATATCGGAATATCAACAATAAATCGGCTGACAGGAATCAACAAGTGCCATCAAATCATGCAGATCTATATACTGAAAAGCCGATGAACAGATATGTATATGGTATGTCTCATGAAGATCAAGGTCTATCAGAAATATAAAAACTGATAAACAGGTACGTAAGATATGTCTCACGTAGATCAAGATCTATCAGGACTAATCATAGGGCATGTCAATACAATCATCAAGGCTAATCTAGATAAAATCAGCAGGTATATATGATGAGTCTAAAAGAATCAATGTCTATCAGGGGATCATGTGATATATATGCAGTCATCATAGGTCGTATCGGTATAATTCGCAGGCTGGTCAAAAAAAAGGGTGTCCGACTGGACTAAAGCAACCAGAGGGCCGAATAGATCAAGCCCGGACCGAAGCTAACCCACCTGGATGAAGGCAGATCTACGAACTCCCGCACAGCTACTAGGTGGCAGGTGCTGAACAACTGGGCCCTGAATAAGAAGTTATGATCAGTAAAGGACTCACACATACCCATCCCGACGTCACGACAGTGACCAAAAAGATCCTAGGTGGCCATGCCAAGAAAACCACGGAAATAATGATCCCAACGGCGAAAACGGCGCTCAAAACGGTGGAAAAACGGGCAAAAACGGAGCTACCGAACTTTGGGCTGTCGGATGGTGCACAGGAGCAAGCGTGGACCGGGTTTATGGCATCGGGTGGCGGCGGCATGCGCCGGGTGCACGCAGGAAGCGTGCACCGCGCTTCTCGGGCCGGGCCGGTGCACGACCCGAGCGTGCACCGGGTCCTTGCCCTTCGGCCGCAAGCGCGTGCGCCGGGTGCACGCATGAGGCGTGCACCGCGCGCCTTGGGCCGGGCCGGTGCACGAAACCGTGCACCGGGTCTGGTGCTTCCGACGCTGCGGGCATGCACCGGGTGCACGCCTGGACCCGTGGACCGTGCTGTACGGACAAGCATAGTAAACCCTAATTTCGCGGTTTTCTTCGCCGTTTTCGCTCTCGTTTCGCGATTTCTTCTCCGTTTTCGCTCCCGTGCGACTCCGGCGAAGACCCCGCGACCATGGTAACGACGGCGGCGGCCTCCCGTTTAACAACGGCGGCGGCGGCCTCCCGTTAACCTACTACGTTCCAACGAAACATCCCAAAAAAATCTCCGAATAAATCCGCGGTAAATCTAACGGCTAAAACGTTGATCCACGAACAACCAACACGTCGATCGGAGGTCCGATAAAAAGAAACCGATTAAAACCACCAATTAAATCCGATAAAAATCATCGATCACACCCGATCAAGAACGAGAATAAAGTGTTGATCAAAACCCCGACAAAAATCCGTGATCGATGTACCGATTAAAACAACCTTATAAGAACACGGAAAACCCCCGATTAATTCTACAAAAGGATTAACGACCACTAACCTCAATCTATCGGAATTAAAGAACCGATCTTGTTTCCTTTCGGCGTTGGAGACCCGGATCCGCTCCCCGTAGACGATGGCGTCTCGTTCTTCCGGTCTCCGGACGTCGGGGCGATCGGGTTCCTCCGCTTTCTCCCTCTTTCCTTATTTTCTCCTCCGGTTAGGGTTCCGTCTTTTCTTTTCTTTTCTTTAATCGGTATCCCTTATATAGCTCGTATTAAATCTTTAATTAATTCCTTTTTAATTTGTACGTAAGAGAATTATTATTTTCCGTCTGGGATAATTAATTAACTAATTAATGATCCCCTACGAGATAACCCACCTTATCTCTAACGGGTGCAAGATATTTTGCACGGATTTCGATGCACGACTAATCACCGTATCACTTTGAATTCCGTTCCGGAAGATCCCGATATCGGATTTCAGATCCGATCGCGCCGTCGGCTTTCTTTTTCCGCGCTCTATCGCAGAAAAATACTAGCACCTCACAATGGCCAACTTTGGCGCGAAGGGGACTCGAAAATAGGGTTTACTGTTCACTTGTACCCGCGACTTAAGTCGCGGGTCCCGCCGGCTTCAACGCCGATTTCTGAGAGATCCGACCGTCAGATCTGAACAAGTTCAATATGGTTTTCACTCAGTTTGACGAGACGGTCGCACTCGTGGTCTCGGATCTTCGAGATCAGGTTCGGATTGAAAGGTGATATTTCTGGCCCACTAACTGTGCAAATTACACTGCAGAAAAGGGGCACTGTCGCTATCTGAGCCATTTATGATCCAAATTCAACTTGACTTCTATCGATTTCATTTAATTAATTATTTACAAAAATTCGAATTCTTACATCTCTCCCACCAAAAAGGAAGTTTCGTCCCTGAAACTTAATTAAACCAGGTTGCAATAGTGACAATCAGTCACAAACATATTGACAACTCTCAGACTACTCATTTAGACCCAATCTGGATATTCCCCATTACAGGGCAAAGTATTTCTCAGTTCTTTCGGAAGTACGTTGTCGGCCGCCCAACGTGCTTACCAAAAGAAAGGCGAAATACCATAGATCTGTCGCCAACAACTAGTTGGGGACACCACTCACATCTGAAGGTACATCACATACCTCCCTACACAGTCTCTAGCGACGCCAGTCTCAACTCAAACATCGACAGGGGAGATTGCGACCCCAATCAGTTTACACACAATGTGCGAATCACTACAATCGAATCAAATCCTCAAGTTATCATCATTACTCCGCATGTTGGACCCTTCAGTCTTATCTCACCATCATAACAACACAACGACTACAATTGTTGTATACCCATAGACAAATACCCCGCGTTATCACGTCACAAGTCATCCTAGGGTTCATCCTAACCAGTTCCTAATCATCTTTTCCTAGGTACCGTATACCTATTTCTCTGATACCATCTAATCTGTCACGCCCCGAGTTAAAAATCAGGTCTGAATTTTTTTTTTTTTTTTTTTTTGGATAAATCAGAGTTTGCAAAACAGGCGTAACAGACCGCCACACATATAGGAAACTCTCTATTCCGCGAACAGAGACTCCCCTATATATGCACGGCTAGGCTAGTAATCAGCGACAGATATCTCAGTACAACTACTAATCTATTCAGCAGGAATAATCAGAATTAAGTTATTACATCATCAGTTTTAAATGTCCAAATCAAGATGAGCTGGAATGAAATGCGGAAACTAAATGTCTGCAAAGTCATCGCTATATAATGCTCATGGGGACAGCTCTATCGTAATCAGCTCACTGGATCGTCCCGACATCTCACCACCCGACAGACCTGCAACAGTCACCCGAGGGTGTGAGATACACCGAGTGCATCCCAGTGGGCACGACGAGCCGAGGGTCAGCTAATCGTACCTACTGGGTACTAAAATCTGCGGATAGTAAAAATCTGTAGGAAAAGCTGGAAACATAGATGTCTACTAATAATCAGAAAAAAAACTGCAGGTAAGTATGCTGAACATCAGGGTATCTCAGAGATAACTATCATGAAAACTATAAAGCATGCAGGCCGGAAATCAAAGTCAACTACAAGGATCATGTATAAAGAACTACGAATGATACAAGCATGTCTACGATAATAGTGCTGGAAACAACTGAGCAACAGTACGAGTAAAAGTAATGCGTCAAGGTAGAAAACCCAATATCCAATCATGTGCCAATATTGGTCTCAGAGAACCTCAGGCAATGCCACTGTTCGGCACCTTTTTCGGCTGACATAACCTTGTCGAGGGCTCACGGGTCTATCATCAGACCACTTTACCGGTAAAGAACAATCTCCACGGGGAGCTACCCCGGCCATGTTCGTGAAGTACAGCAGTGCATGGCAAATCATAATGATCAAACTCACGGTCTAGTGACCGGGTAGTCGGCAACATGCCGAGATCCCAACAGGGAATCATCTGTCTATATCTATCCATCGAATCAATCAATCATGCTATCGAGTAGTGTCTATCAATCAGGATCAATCATCATGCATATCGAGTGGTTATCTATCAATCAGGATCAATCATCATGCATATCGATATATCGAATAGTATCCAACATCAGGATCAATCAATCATGCATATCGGAATATCAACAATAAATCGGCTGACAGGAATCAACAAGTGCCATCAAATCATGCAGATCTATATACTGAAAAAGCCGATGAACAGATATGTATATGGTATGTCTCATGAAGATCAAGGTCTATCAGAAATATAAAACTGATAAACAGGTACGTAAGATATGTCTCACGTAGATCAGATCTATCAGGACTAATCATAGGGCATGTCAATACAATCATCAAGGCTAATCTAGATAAAATCAGCAGGTATATATGATGAGTCTAAAGAATCAATGTCTATCAGGGGATCATGTGATATATATGCAGTCATCATAGGTCGTATCGGTATAATTCGCAGGCTGGTCAAAAAAAGGGTGTCCGACTGGACTAAAGCAACCAGAGGGCCGAATAGATCAAGCCCGGACCGAAGCTAACCCACCTGGATGAAGGCAGATCTACGAACTCCCGCACAGCTACCTAGGTGGCTGGTGCTGAAACAACTGGGCCCTGAATAAGAATTATGATCAGTAAAGGACTCACACATACCATCCCACGTCACGACAGTGACCAAAAAGATCCTAGGTGGCCATGCCAAGAAAACCACGGAAATAATGATCCCAACGGCGAAAACGCGGCTCAAAACGGTGGAAAACGGCAAAACGGAGCTACCGAACTTTGGGCTGTCGGATGGTGCACAGGAGCAAGCGTGGACCGGTTTATGGCATCGGGCGGCGGCGGCATGGCTCGGGTGCACGCAGGAAGCGTGCACCGCGCTTCTCGGGCCGGCCGGTGCACGACCCGAGCGTGCACCGGGTCCTTGCCCTTCGGCCGCAAGCGCTGTGCCGGGTGCACGCATTAGGCGTGCACCGCGCGCCTTGGGCCGGGCCGGTGCACGAAACCGTGCACCGTGTCTGGTGCTTCCGACGCTGCGGGAATGCACCGGGTGCACGCCTGGACCCGTGGACCGTGCTGTACGGACAAGCAGTAACCCTAATTTCGCGGTTTTCTTCGCCGTTTTCGCTCCGCCCGTTTCGCGATTTCTTCTCCGTTTTCCCTCCCCCGTGCGACTCCGGCGAAGACCCCGCGCCATGGTAACGACGGCGCGGCCTCCCGTTTAACAACGGCGGCGGCGGCTCCCCCGTTAACCTACTACGTTCCAACGAAACATCCCAAAAAATCTCCGAATAATCCGCGGTAAATCTAACGGCTAAACCGTTGATCCACGAACAACCACACCGATCGGAGGTCCGATAAAAAGAAACCGATTAAAACACCACTTAAATCCGATAAAATCATCGATCACACCCGATCAAGAACGAGAATAAGTGGTTGATCAAACCCCGACAAAAATCCGTGATCGATGTCCGATTAAAACAACCTTATAAGAACACGGAAAACCCCCGATTAATTCTACAAAAGGATTAACGACCACTAACCTCAATCTATCGGAATTAAAGAACCGATCTTGTTTCCTTTCGGCGTTGGAGACCCTATCCGCTCCCCGTAGACGATGGCGTCTCGTTCTTCCGGTCTCCGGACGTCGGGGCGATCGGGTTCCTCCGCTTTCTCCCTCTTTCCTTATTTTTCTCCTCCGTATGGTTGTTTCCGTCTTTTCTTTTCTTTCTTTAATCGTATCACTTATATAGCTCGTATTAAATCTTTAATTAATTCCTTTTTTTAATTTGTACGTAGAGAATTATTATTTTCCGTCTGGGATAATTAATTAACTAATTAATGATCCCCTACGAGATAACCCACCTTATCTCTAACGGGTGTGCAAGATGTTGCACGGATTTCGATGCACGACTAATCACCGTATCACTTTGAATCCGTTCCCGGAAGATCCCGATATCGGATTTCAGATCCGATCGCCGCCGTCGGCTTTCTTTTTCCGCGCTCTAATCGCAGAAAAATACTAGCACCTCACAATGGCCAACTTTGGCGCGAAGGGGACTCGAAAATAGGGTTTTACTGTTCACTTGTACCCGCGACTTAAGTCGCGGTTCCCGCCGCTTCAACGCCGATTTCTGGGAGATCCTACCGTCATATCTGAACAAGTTCAATATGGATTTTCACTCAGTTTGACGGACGGTCGCACTCGTGGTCTCGGATCTTCGAGATCAGTTCGGATTGAAAGTGATATTCTGGCCCACTAACTGTGCAAATTACACTGCAGAAGGGGCACTGTCGTATCTGACCTTTATGATCCAATTTCAACTTGACTTCTATCGATTTCATTTAATTATTATTTACAAAATTCGAATTCTTACATCTCTCCCCACCAAAAGGAAGTT
>CM055075.1:6916225-6999896 GCA_029204045.2 Tillandsia leiboldiana
CAGTCTCTAGCGACGCAGTCTCACTTCAAACTCGACAGGGGAGGATTGCGACCCAAATCAGTTTACACACAATGTGCGCATCACTACAAAATCGAATTCAAACCTCAAGGTATCATCATTACTCCGCATGTGGACCCTCAGTCTTATATCACCATAATAACAACACAACGACTACAATTGTTGTATTCCATAGACAAATAACCCCGCGTTATCACGTACAGTCATCCATAGTGGTTACTAACCAGTTCCTAATCACTTGTCCTAGGTACCCCCTTTACGTCTATATTTTCTCTGATACCATTAATGTCACGCCCCGAGTTTAAAAATCAGGTCTGAATTTTTTTTTTTTTTTTTTGGATAAATCAGAGTTTGCAAAACAGGCGTAACAGACCGCCACACATATAGGAAACTCTCTATTCCGCGAACAGAGACTCCCACTATATATGCACGGCTAGGCTAGTAATCAGCGACAGATATCTCAGTACAAACTACTAATCTATTCAGCAGGAATAATCAGAATTAAGTTATTACATCATCAGTTTTAAATGTCCAAATCAAGATGAGCTGGAAATGAAAATGCGGAGGAAACTAAATGTCTGCAAAAGTCATCGCTATATAATGCTCATGGGGACAGCTCTATCGTAATCAGCTCACTGGATCGTCCCGAAATCTCACCACCCGACAGACCTGCAACAGTCACCGAGGGTGTGAGATACACCGGAGTGCATCCCAGTGGGCACGACGAGCGAGGGTCAGCTAATCGTACCTACTGGGTACTAAAATCTGCGGATAGTAAAAATCTGTAGGAAAAGCTGGAGGAGGAAACATAGATGTCTAAATAATCAGAAAAAAAACTGCAGGTAAGTATGCTGAACAATCAGGGTATCTCAGAGATAACTATCATGAAAACTGTAAAGCATGCAGGCCGGAAATCAAAGTCAACTACAAGGATCATGTATAAAAACTACGAATGATACAAGCATGTTACAGATAATAGTGCTGGAAACAACTGAGCAACAGTACGAGTAAAAAGTAATGCGTCAAAGGTAGAAAACCCAAATATCCAATCATGTGCCAATATTGGTCTCAGAGAAACCTCAGGCAATGCCACTGTTCGGCACCTTTTTCGGCTGACATAACTTGTCGAGGGCTCCGGGTCTATCATCAGACCACTTTACCGGTAAGACAATCTCCACGGGGAGCTACCCCGGCCATGTTCGTGAAGTACAGCAGTGCATGGCAAATCATAATGATCAATCTCCAGGTCTAGTGACCGGGTAGTCGGCAACATGCGAGTCCCAACAGGGAATCATCTGTCTATATCTATCCATCGGAATCAATCAATCATGCATATCGAGTAGTGTCTATCAATCAGGATCAATCAATCATGCATACTCGAGTGGTATCTATCAATCAGGATCAATCAATCATGCATATCGATAATATCGAATAGTATCCAACAATCAGGATCAATCAATCATGCATATCGGAATATCAACAATAAATCGGCTGACAGGATCAACAAGTGCCATCAAATCATGCAGATCTATATACTGAAAAAGCCGATGAACAGATATGTATATGGTATGTCTCATGAAGATCAAGGTCTATCAGAAATATAAAAACTGATAAACAGGTACGTAAGATATGTCTCACGTAGATCAAGATCTATCAGGACTAATCATAGGGCATGTCAATACAATCATCAAGGCTAATCTAGATAAATCAGCAGGTATATATGATGAGTCTAAAAGAATCAATGTCTATCAGGGGATCATGTGATATATATGCAGTCATCATAGGTCGTATCGGTATAATTCGCAGGCTGGTCAAAAAAAAAGGGTGTCCGACTGGGACTAAAGCAACCAGAGGGCCGAATAGATCAAGCCGGACCGGAAGCTAACCCACCTGGATGAAGGCAGATCTACGAACTCCCGCACAGCTACTAGGTGGCAGGTGCTGAACAACTGGGCCCTGAATAAGAAGTTATGATCAGTAAAGGACTCACACATACCCATCCCCGACGTCACGACAGTGACCAAAAAGATCCTAGGTGGCCATGCCAAGGAAAACCCACGGAAATAATGATCCCACGGCGAAAAACGGCGCGCAAAACGGTGGAAAAAACGGGCAAAACGGAGCTCACCGAACCTTTGCGGCTGTCGGATGGTGCCACAGAGCCAAGCGTGCGACCGGGTTTATGGCATCGGGGCGGCTGGCGGCATGCGCCGGGTGCACGCAGGAAGCTGTGCACGCGCTTCTCGGGCCGGGGCCGTGCCCATGCACGACGCGAGCGTGCCACCGGGTCCTTGCCTCGGCCGCAAGCGCAGTGCGCCGGGGTGCACGCATGAGGCGTGCACCGCGCGACTTGGGCCGGGCCGGTGCACGAAAACCGTGCACCGGGTCTGGTGCTTCCGACGCTGCGGCATGCTACCGGGTGCACGCCTGGACCCGTGGACCGTGCTGTACGGACAAGCATAGTGTAAACACCCTAATGTTCGCGCGATTTTCTTCCTGCAGTTTTCGCCTCTCGTGTTCGCGATTTTCTTCTCCGTTTTCGCTCCGTGGCGACTCCGGCGAAGACCCCTGCGACCATGGTAACGACGGCGGCGGCCTCCCGTTTAACAACGGCGGCGGCGGCCCTCCCGTTAACCTTACTACGTTCCAACGAAACATCCCAAAAAAATCTCCGAATAAATCCGCGGTAAATCTAAACGGCTAAAACGTTGATCCACGAACAACCAAACACGTCGATCGGAGGTCGGATAAAAGAAACCCGATTAAAACCACCAATTAAATCCGATAAAAATCATCGATCACAACCCGATCAAGAACGAGAATAAAGTGTTGATCAAAACCCCGACAAAAATCCGTGATCGATGTACCGATTAAAACAACCTTATAAGAACACCGGAAAACCCCCGATTAATTCTACAAAAGGATTAACGACCACTAACCTCAATCTATCGGAATTAAGAACCGATCTTGTTTCCTTTCGGCGTTGGAGACCCGGATCCGCTCCCCGTAGACGATGGCGTCTCGTTCTTCCGGTCTCCGGACGTCGGGGCGATCGGGTTCCTCCGCTTTCTCCCTCTTTCCTTATTTTCTCCTCCGGTTAGGGTTCCGTCTTTTCTTTTCTTTTCTTTAATCGGTATCACTTATATAGCTCGTATAAATCTTTAATTAATTCCTTTTAATTGTACGTAAGAGAATTATTATTTTCCGTCTGGGATAATTAATTAACTAATTAATGATCCCCTACGAGATAACCCACCTTATCTCTAACGGGTGCAAGATATTTGGCACGGATTTCGATGCACGACTAATCACCGTATCACTTTGAATTCCGTTCCGAAGATCCCGATATCGGATTTCAGATCCGATCGCGCCGTCGGCTTTCTTTTTCCGCGCTCTATCGCAGAAAATACTAGCACCTCACAATGGCCAACTTTGGCGCGAAGGGGGACTCGAAAATAGGGTTTACTGTTCACTTGTACCCGCGACTTAAGTCGCGGTGTCCCGCCGGCTTCAACGCCGATTTCTGGGAGATCCGCCGTCAGATCTGAACAAGTTCAATATGGTTTTCACTCAGTTTGACGAGACTGTCGCACTCGTGGTCTCGGATCTTCGAGATCAGGTTCGGATTGAAAGGTGATATTTCTGGCCCACTAACTGTGCAAATTACACTGCAGAAAAGGGGCACTGTCGCTATCTGAGCCATTTATGATCCAAATTCAACTTGACTTCTATCGATTTCATTTAATTAATTATTTACAAAAATTCGAATTCTTACATCTCTCCCACCAAAAAGGAAGTTTCGTCCCTGAAACTTAATTAAACCAGGTTGCAATAGTGACAATCAGTCACAAACATATTGACAACTCTCAGACTACTCATTTAGACCCAATCTGGATATTCCCCATTACAGTGCAAAGTATTTCTCAGTTCTTTCGGAAGTACGTTGTCGGCCGCCCAACGTGCTTACCAAAAAAAAGGCGAAATACCATAGATCTGTCGCCAACAACTAGTTGGGGACACCACTCACATCTGAAGGTACATCACATACCTCCCTACACAGTCTCTAGCGACGCCAGTCTCAACTCAAACATCGACAGGGGAGATTGCGACCCCAAATCAGTTTACACACAATGTGCGAATCACTACAAATCGAATCAAATCCTCAAGTTATCATCATTACTCCGCATGTTGGACCCTTCAGTCTTATCTCACCATCATAACAACACAACGACTACAATTGTTGTATACCCATAGACAAATACCCCGCGCTATCACGTCACAAGTCATCCTAGGGTTCATCCTAACCAGTTCCTAATCATCTTTTCCTAGGTACCGTATACCTATTTCTCTGATACCATCTAATCTGTCACGCCCCGAGTTTAAAAATCAGGTCTGAATTTTTTTTTTTTTTTTTTTTTTTGGATAAATCAGAGTTTGCAAAACAGGCGTAACAGACCGCCACACATATAGGAAACTCTCTATTCCGCGAACAGAGACTCCCCTATATATGCACGGCTAGGCTAGTAATCAGCGACAGATATCTCAGTACAACTGCTAATCTATTCAGCAGGAATAATCAGAATTAAGTTATTACATCATCAGTTTTAAATGTCCAAATCAAGATGAGCTGGAATGAAATGCGGAAACTAAATGTCTGCAAAAGTCATCGCTATATAATGCTCATGGGGACAGCTCTATCGTAATCAGCTCACTGGATCGTCCCGACATCTCACCACCCGACAGACCTGCAACAGTCACCCGAGGGTGTGAGATACACCGGAGTGCATCCCAGTGGGCACGACGAGCCGAGGGTCAGCTAATCGTACCTACTGGGTACTAAAATCTGCGGATAGTAAAAATCTGTAGGAAAAGCTGGAAACATAGATGTCTACTAATAATCAGAAAAAAAACTGCAGGTAAGTATGCTGAACAATCAGGGTATCTCAGAGATAACTATCATGAAAACTATAAAGCATGCAGGCCGGAAATCAAAGTCAACTACAAGGATCATGTATAAAGAACTACGAATGATACAAGCATGTCTACAGATAATAGTGCTGGAAACAACTGAGCAACAGTACGAGTAAAAGTAATGCGTCAAAGGTAGAAAACCCAATATCCAATCATGTGCCAATATTGGTCTCAGAGAACCTCAGGCAATGCCACTGTTCGGCACCTTTTTCGGCTGACATAACCTTGTCGAGGGCTCACGGGTCTATCATCAGACCACTTTACCGGTAAAGAACAATCTCCACGGGGAGCTACCCCGGCCATGTTCGTGAAGTACAGCAGTGCATGGCAAATCATAATGATCAATCTCACGGTCTAGTGACCGGGTAGTCGGCAACATGCCGAGATCCCAACAGGGAATCATCTGTCTATATCTATCCATCGGAATCAATCAATCATGCATATCGAGTAGTGTCTATCAATCAGGATCAATCAATCATGCATATCGAGTGGTATCTATCAATCAGGATCAATCAATCATGCATATCGATAATATCGAATAGTATCCAACAATCAGGATCAATCAATCATGCATATCGGAATATCAACAATAAATCGGCTGACAGGAATCAACAAGTGCCATCAAATCATGCAGATCTATATACTGAAAAAGCCGATGAACAGATATGTATATGGTATGTCTCATGAAGATCAAGGTCTATCAGAAATATAAAAACTGATAAACAGGTACGTAAGATATGTCTCACGTAGATCAAGATCTATCAGGACTAATCATAGGGCATGTCAATACAATCATCAAGGCTAATCTAGATAAAATCAGCAGGTATATATGATGAGTCTAAAAGAATCAATGTCTATCAGGGGATCATGTGATATATATGCAGTCATCATAGGTCGTATCGGTATAATTCGCAGGCTGGTCAAAAAAAAGGGTGTCCGACTGGACTAAAGCAACCAGAGGGCCGAATAGATCAAGCCCGGACCGAAGCTAACCCACCTGGATGAAGGCAGATCTACGAACTCCCGCACAGCTACTAGGTGGCAGGTGCTGAACAACTGGGCCCTGAATAAGAAGTTATGATCAGTAAAGGACTCACACATACCCATCCCGACGTCACGACAGTGACCAAAAGATCCTAGGTGGCCATGCCAAGAAAACCACGAAAATAATGATCCCAACGGCGAAAACGGCGCTCAAAACGGTGGAAAAACGGGCAAAAACGGAGCTACCGAACTTTGGGCTGTCGGATGGTGCACAGGAGCAAGCGTGGACCGGGTTTATGGCATCGGGCGGCGGCGGCATGCGCCGGGTGCACGCAGGAAGCGTGCACCGCGCTTCTCGGGCCGGGCCGGTGCACGACCCGAGCGTGCACCGGGTCCTTGCCCTTCGGCCGCAAGCGCGTGCGCCGGGTGCACGCATGAGGCGTGCACCGCGCGCCTTGGGCCGGGCCGGTGCACGAAACCGTGCACCGGGTCTGGTGCTTCCGACGCTGCGGGCATGCACCGGGTGCACGCCTGGACCCGTGGACCGTGCTGTACGGACAAGCACAGTAAACCCTAATTTCGCGGTTTTCTTCGCCGTTTTCGCTCTCGTTTCGCGATTTCTTCTCCGTTTTCGCTCCCGTGCGACTCCGGCGAAGACCCCGCGACCATGGTAACGACGGCGGCGGCCTCCCGTTTAACAACGGCGGCGGCGGCCTCCCGTTAACCTACTACGTTCCAACGAAACATCCCAAAAAAATCTCCGAATAAATCCGCGGTAAATCTAACGGCTAAAACGTTGATCCACGAACAACCAACACGTCGATCGGAGGTCCGATAAAAAGAAACCGATTAAAACCACCAATTAAATCCGATAAAAATCATCGATCACACCCGATCAAGAACGAGAATAAAGTGTTGATCAAAACCCCGACAAAAATCCGTGATCGATGTACCGATTAAAACAACCTTATAAGAACACGGAAAACCCCCGATTAATTCTACAAAAGGATTAACGACCACTAACCTCAATCTATCGGAATTAAAGAACCGATCTTGTTTCCTTTCGGCGTTGGAGACCCGGATCCGCTCCCCGTAGACGATGGCGTCTCGTTCTTCCGGTCTCCGGACGTCGGGGCGATCGGGTTCCTCCGCTTTCTCCCTCTTTCCTTATTTTCTCCTCCGGTTAGGGTTCCGTCTTTTCTTTTCTTTTCTTTAATCGGTATCCCTTATATAGCTCGTATTAAATCTTTAATTAATTCCTTTTTAATTTGTACGTAAGAGAATTATTATTTTCCGTCTGGGATAATTAATTAACTAATTAATGATCCCCTACGAGATAACCCACCTTATCTCTAACGTGTGCAAGATATTTTGCACGGATTTCGATGCACGACTAATCACCGTATCACTTTGAATTCCGTTCCGGAAGATCCCGATATCGGATTTCAGATCCGATCGCGCCGTCGGCTTTCTTTTTCCGCGCTCTATCGCAGAAAAATACTAGCACCTCACAATGGCCAACTTTGGCGCGAAGGGGACTCGAAAATAGGGTTTACTGTTCACTTGTACCCGCGACTTAAGTCGCGGGTCCCGCCGGCTTCAACGCCGATTTCTGGGAGATCCGACCGTCAGATCTGAACAAGTTCAATATGGTTTTCACTCAGTTTGACGAGACGGTCGCACTCGTGGTCTCGGATCTTCGAGATCAGGTTCGGATTGAAAGGTGATATTTCTGGCCCACTAACTGTGCAAATTACACTGCAGAAAAGGGGCACTGTCGCTATCTGAGCCATTTATGATCCAAATTCAACTTGACTTCTATCGATTTCATTTAATTAATTATTTACAAAAATTCGAATTCTTACAAACATGCTTCCTAACACATCTAACAATCATGTATGATTTACTACATGATAGAATTAATGAATAGTCCACCGATTTTGGAGACGAAGCAACCCACCTGAAGCGCGCATCAACCAAGATCCAAAAATAGGCTAAAACTGAATGGGGGCAATCCTCGGATTTTCACAATTCCAATGGGTCCCAAAACACCCAAAGACACCTCCTTGGTACAAAGATATAGTCCAAACATCGCAATCAACACAAAATTCCAAATTTACAAACTGCTGAAAAATCAGTCCTAAAAATGCTTAAATACCACCTACGAGATAATCTCCAAAAATTCCAATAAAAATACGACGGAGATCCTCGCGAAGAGTAGATGTCGATCGAGTCCTCACATGTCGAAATCCGATACCCGAGTGCAGAGAAAAAAAATCTGACAAGCCTCCGCTATCGAGAAAAACGACCAGCAGAAAAGGGGTTCAAAGATGTTCCAGAAACCCCAATAAAAACCCAAAACTGAGAGGAGCGGAAAACACAAAAAACGAAGATCTACCTCTCGTGAAACCGACGCCGTGAAAATTGTCCAAAAATTTCTTTGGAGTAGCTCTATGGACCTCATAGACCGAAACGCGATGGAAATGGGCCACCGAAGAAGAAACGTCGCACTGCGCCAAGATGCCGAAGTCGTCTATTCCGCGCCTTCCAAAAATTCCGAAACTTCTTCAGAAGATGCAGCACAAGAAGAGGAACAACGTCACTCGAGGGCTCAGTCACAAAAGGGCTCGGGAAAAAGGTCCAAAGGATTAAGAAAGGGGGCTATTTATAGCCCAAGCCCACCAAGTAAGGGGTTCGGATTCGGATGTGCGCGCCCGAAACCTTCTCGGCGCGCCACGTCACCCGCTCCGGGCCCCGCGCGCCCGGCGCACACGCGCCCGCCAATCGCGGCGCGCCGCGTGGCGACGCGATCCACGACGGGAACCATGGGCCGCGGTTCACGGCGGCCCAGCCGGGTCGCTGCGCCCGCCAATGGGCGGGTGACACGTGGCCTGGCGGGGTCCACGATGCGCCGCGCCCGGCGTGCTGTCACGCGTGCGTTGACCGCCTAATCAGTGCGCAACACGTGGCACGCCCGCCGTTGGCTGGTCCCGGTGCACGCCAAAACCCGTGGACCGTCCTGCCCGCCGTCACACACGCGCCCCCGCCGCCGCTGCCCGTCGCCGCCGGCGCTGCCCTGGCCTGCCGGAACAGTAAAATCTTGCCTCGAAATCCGTGTTTTGGCATCCGGGCTCCGAAAAATACAAATAAGTAGTCCATTTCCATCGTTTTCGCGCACTGAGTCCAAATCTGATGTCCGTTTTGCCAAATTTCACTTCTAAAATTTATCGAAGGCATCCGGATAGGTATTCTTAATCCAAATTTCGCGCTGGGTTCAAATCTGAAGTTCGATTTGCGCACAACCATCTCCAACACACATCATAGGCCTCCAGAAGCCATAATTCACACTGTAAGACCTTCGCGGAGATCCGGGTCATCACATGATGTATATACAAATATATATACTTGCTATAGGAATATTTAATAGAATGCATTCATAATCTCAAGAGGGGAGAAATTTTTACTTGCACCCGGTGTATACTAATATTTTATATACCGTACATAATATTAGATAATTGATAAAATATTTGGTAATTAATACTATAAAATAAAATAAAATTATATATATATATATATATATATATATATATATATATATATATATATATATATATATATATATATATATATATATATATATATATATATATATATATATATATATATATATATATATATATATATATATATATATATATATATATAATATATACTTAAATAATTTATGATACTACAAAAATTTATTTTTAATATATATTTTAAAGTTAGTTTTTGGTACAATTGGTGTGTCCAAAATTTTTATAAAAATGTGACAAGCTCATATTATATAAAATTTTATTTTTGATATATATTTTAGAATTAGTTTACGGTGTAGCGTCCAAAATTCTAGCGTCCAAAATTCTTATATGACACATGGCAAACTCTTATTGGCTCATGTCTTAACGGGCAAAAGTGGGTCTTTCCCAAGCATTTCTCTTGTTAGGTCATCAAAAGAAATGAGAAATGCTTAGGAAAGACCCAACTCTCAAATTATCTATTCTATAGATTGTGTCATAGATCAAAAGGTTAATACAAATGATATGAGTGTCCAAAATTAGTAAGATTTTCAACATAATACCAAAATAAAAAAACTAAGATCTTAAACATAATCTAAATTATCATAAAAAATATAGAATATCTTCTCTTAATATATATATATAGAATATTAAATTAAACCATTATTTTTCAACCATATTTTTTGATCATTTTCTTCAATAAAAAAAATATATTATACAATTATTTTTACTCATGAAAATTTGCGTCGCCTCACTCCCTCCTCCTTATTTAGGCTTGAAATTATATAAATTGGCTTGATACACTTAAAGAAAAAGTGTCTTGATACACCTGTAGAAAATGCGTATGCATTTTCATGCTCTAGTTGTCAGAAGCAATATTCTTCCTTTCTCTATGGCTTCTTCAGTTCGATGAACTCGGCTCCAAATGGACTCATAGGATTAGTTTTCACTTTGGACTTCCACTTCCCTTTTTGTCAGCATTCTTCATACTCTGAGAGAGACATTGTTGCTCTTGAGAGTTATGATTGTGTCTAAGTTGCAAGAGAAGACACTTGATGTAATGACCAGATCCGCTAGTAATAATAATTTGTTGGCCCAAACCATCGAGTCAAAATGCCCAGTTAAGATGTTTAGCCCTATATATATATATATATATATATATATATATATATATATATGTAGTAACCATGATTTTAAAATCCAGAATTCAGGTTTAAATAATTTCCAGAATTATTTAAATAGCAAAAATTAGTAGATAGTAGTGCAACAGTGGCCCTAAAATGTCGACTTTTGATCGGGGTCTGATCTGGAAAATCCGAGATCACCATTGCGATCGTATCGTCGAAACATAGAAGTTTCATATTCATATGTTTTCGATCCGACGGTCGGATCTTCCAGAAATCAGAAATCAAAAAGCGGGCCCCGCGACTTAAAGTGAATAGTAACCCTCGGTTTTTAATCCCTCGCTTTCACTAATGGCCGAACCACTATCTAGAGTTTTAACCTAGAGGTATGAGTAATGGATCCTAGCTATTTTCGACGTTCTGAGCGCAATGGCACTGACGGATTTCGCGTTTGGCGACCCGGGTGCATCGAAGTACGTGCCACGCGCTATATTGAGTCGAACTTTATGGAACGACTTTTAATCCGGGCGTCGAACGAACCAAACAAACACGCTACCTGACAGGTCTCGACAAGCCGGACGTCGTGGCGAAGTCCGCTTCGCAAAACGGTGACCGGATTGTCTCGAAATGCGTGAAAGGTGCCGAAAAAGTGGGTATTTTTGAAGAAACCTTAATATTTTATGTATCAAAATTAACAAGCTTAATTCACTAAGGTTCTGAATGCAATTGTGAGCTACAGCTGGGTCCTTAAGGCTTAGGGTTTCTTGTACAAGGGTTATTTTGCAAAATTGCAAAATCTAGCATTTATGCAAAGGTGTCTCTTGGTCTGCCCGTGGAGGTTACACGAGGTGGCTCTTGGGATTTCCTAACTCCCAAGAGTTATTCCTCATAAGCCTCGGATGCTGGGGTGGCCGAGGGAGATCACCCCATTGAGAAAAAAAATCCGAGTGAGAGAGAAGGGTGAGGATTGGAGAGAAGTTGCTCCAACTAGGGTTCCTGGACTTCTGGGAGTTCTTCTGCTTCCAGGTGAGCAAACCCGAGCTTGCTGGAGGCTGCGCGTGGCCGTGGAGAGAACCGGCTTCTTCCTCATCTTCTCCAACTCCGGCGAGGTGAGTCCTATTGATCCAATGGTTTTTCAGACCCAAGACCTTTGGAAGTATCTTCCCTATAGCCTAAGGATTATTTCCAGACCACCCATGAAATGGGAAAAGCTCCGGTTGGCCGGCGGCCAAGTTGCACCGCCGGAGCTCCGCCCCGAGCTTTCTTTGCTTACGGCGATTTTTAATGAAAAGTAAAGTGATGGTCTTCTTCCTCTTGACCTGTTCTTGCTTCCCTCCAAATTTGGAGTGTTTTGATGCTGTGTGGAGGTGGTGCGGAAGTGCCCTAGTTTGGGGAAGATGACCCCTTCGGCCGAGCTTGTTGCTCCGGCGCCGGCGAGGCTTCCCACCGCCGGCCACATGTACAGGAAGCTTTATTGGGTCGAGGGGTATCCACCCATGCTTTTGCATGGCAACCATGCAGCCCGAAATGGTGGGTGCCATGGTTGACCCGAGTTTGAGGCCGTTAATGGCGGCCGGCCGTCCGGCGATCTCCGACGACAGGGACATGGCCAGAGCTTCTCAAAAGCTTGCTAGAAAGCTTGTGGTGCTGTTCTTTGCACCTTAAAGCGGACAATAGCAAAGTTGCCATTGTTGAAGAAAGCTCGAAATGGAGCTTTGCTCCACCGCCGTCGCCGCCGTGTTTTGTTGCCGGCCACTGGCACAGAAAGTTTTCTTGAGTGATTTAGCACCTAGTTGGCCAAGTCATTTGATCCCAGATGCCTTAGGTTGCTGGTCACGAATTTCAAAGCAATGGAGTCATCTTTTCCACCTTGCCCGCAGCCAACCATGGGTGCAAAGATGCCCCAGGCTTGCAGGAGTTGTAGAGGAAGTTATGTGGAAACTTTCCTTCCAAGTTTGAGGGCTTAAGGTGCAGAATTGGCTGAGAACCAACTCGGGGAAGTTGTTGTGAAGCTTTGTATATATGGTGCATGCCAAGTGTTTGAGGAAATGTCTCAAAGAACTTCGAGGCAGAATTAAGCTTCAAGTTGTATATCAAACTTACTCAGGAAGGTCCCCTGAGCTTGATGCTCACTTCAGATCAATCTTGATCTGTGTGGACAAGTGGTTGGTGCATTATGAACTTATGTGAGAGCAAGGGCTTGGTTCGGGTTGAACCAGCAAACCTGGGCTGCATCTAGGGCAAGCCCTGTGATCCTGGCATTATCCAGAGATGGTTTGATATAGAAAGTTTTGTCTGGAAATATGTGGATTCAAAGATGAGTCATAACCAAGCCTTAATGCAATAATTGATTAAAAACAGTGTTAGGGTCTGTTTGGAAAATTGTAAAAGTGTACTCCTGGGTATTTTGGGGTCACTGAACGCGATGCTCGCGTTAAAAACAGAGTTGGAAGTCTCGGAGAAACAAAAATGCAAAAAGGGCTATGTTAGAGGAGAGTTTTATGACCCGAAGTTTTCCTCGGGTTCCGTGCTGCCGCAAATTGGTGAGCACGGTGTTCAGCAAGATAAATGTCACCTGCTGGAAGTGACGGTTCGTTAAAATGAATTTCCAGTAAAAAGAACGAGCGAAAACAGTGCTAAAAAGAGGTTTTAAGTTGATTTGAAACTGTTAGATTAAAAGTTAAGTTAATTCCTGAACAATATGTTTAATTCAGGTCTGTTCGATCTACATCTGGTTTTCAAGTGATCTGTTGATACAAATAGTCGCCTGCGATATATCAGGTGGGTTTAACTTCGGTCCGAGATCTTTTCGGCCCTCGGTGTACGGTATTGGTTGGACTCCTGTTTTTGGTAACCTAGTTTATCTTGAGCCTGTCTGCCTTTGGTTGCAATATATATTGCTGTTAGTTGCTTTGACTGATTGGCCATTTCGTAGTTGCACTCCTATGCTTGATTATTATATTGATCTACCAATGCTTGAGCCTGCCCTTCCTTTGATTCAGTTATTTGCTACGTCATACCTGCTTTATGCCTGATTATGATCTTCTTTAGTGATCTTTACCATATCTGCTGATTAGTTGTTTCCAGTGGTTATATTATTGCTCTACATATTGCCATGCCTGTTTGGTCATCTGAATGTTGAGCTACGCCTGTTATCAGTTCTATTCTGCCTTACATGATTATTCTTAGTGCCTCTGGTATTTATATCTTATCTTGGAACATTTCCATGGTTGATGAGTAAGCCTGTTTGTCCTGTCGATCAAATGATACACTGCTGAGCACATAGATTTGTTTAACTGATGTTTTTACCGAGCTTCGTAGGGTCGCCGGAGTCTGTTCTTGTTTGATAGGACAAAGGCAATTGCTCTGCGAGGTTTGGAAACCCAAGCTTCGTAGTGTCGCCTGAGTCTGTTCTTGTTTGATAGGACGAGGGCAATGCTCTTCGGGGTGTGGACTTTTCAAAACAGTTTTCTTAAAAATATGTGTTTAAGTGTTGTATCATTGGGTTGGTCTGCATGATTGAGTTGAGTTTTTCGGTTGAGCTTATGCTGAGTTGAGATTTGCCTTTGTCTTGCATATGAGTTGAGATTCAGTTGATTTGGTTATTGCATCCCAGTGGGGATTTCCCGGCTTGTTGCCGATTACCCGGTCAGTGGACCGCCAGTTTGAGCATTTGCACATGATTCGCCCGCACCGTTGTTCTTCACGTACACTAGCGGACTGATCCCCCGTAGCGGTGTACTTTACCGGTAAAGTGGTTAGCTGAGGCAACCCGTGACCCTAGTTTGGGGAATGTCAACCAGGTGGTGCCAAGTGGGCAGCCTTGCCTGAGGTCTTGAGAAGGCCAATATGGTAGCTTGTGATTGGGTCTTTGTGTTTTCATCTATTTGATGCATGTGTTGTTAAGTTGCTTTAACATGATTTTTTTGATTCTTTGATCTGGCTTCTAGTTATCTACCTATATTGCTGATTGTCCTAATTCCTTGATGCCTTGATTATAATCTCATTGTTATATTGCTGATTGTCCTAACTCCTTGATGCCTCTGATTATAGTTTCATTGTTATCTTGCTGATTGTCCTAACTCCTTGATGTGTTGATTATCCTGATACATGTTTTCAATTCTGCTAAAATTATCTCCTATGCTTGTACCCAGATTATGAGTTTTGCCTTCTTTATAGCACCAGTTATATATCTGCTTTACCCTAACCCATGGTCTATTGCATATGTTGCCTGTTCAGCCTGCTTTTATCATAACTCATGATTTTGCTATCCTCGAATTAAATACAGTTCCATGATTATATTTCTGCACAACCTAACTGGGATTATATATCTGTTAATCTTCATGATTGCCTATCTGATTACCCTAACCCCTGATTATTACTATCCTCTAGTATTGTATACCAGTAGGTACGATCTGCTATTTCTCGGCTCGTCGTGCCCACTGGGATACACTCCGGTGTGTCTCACACCCTCGGGTGACTGTTTTTCAGGCCGAGCGGGTGCTGGGATGTCGGGACGTGTTGGTGAGATTCCGTGTTAGATGTTGACCCTGGACAGCCGAAAGTTCATGTATTATTTGATGTTAAAGGAAAGAGTTGTAATTCAGATGTAAATAATTGTAAAGTTAATTGTAACTTTTGCATGTAGTTGTACGTAGTTAGTACTCTGATGATTGTTGCCAAGCTAGCCGTGCATATATAGAAAAGGCTCAATTCCATTGGGGATTGGGACTCTTCTATATATGTGGCGGTCTGTCATTGCCCTGGTTGTTTTTGCAACTCTAATTTTAAAAAAAAAAAATTTATACACTAGTTTTTGGACTCGGGGCGTGACAGATTAGATGGTATCAGAGAAATAGGAATACGATGTCTAGGTTTGGCTAGGAACGAACTCTAGGATGACTTGTGGTCACGAGAGAGCGCTGGGTTTCAGAATAGTGGTTTGGAACTTAGATGTGTTTCGTATTCGGGTTTTGAGAATCGTTGTTACTGAAGAGTAGTTGCGGTCATAGTTTCGACCGTGGGATTGATGTTTCAGTGGAGCCAGAGGGCTCAGATCCGTACTTGTGGTTCAAAGATTGACCCCGTAATGGTAGTGACATTTGGTAAAGGTTATATTATCGACATAGAGACTGTGTAGGAAGGTATGTGATGTACCTTCAGATGTGAGTTGTGTCCCCAACTAGTGGTTGGCGACAGATCTATGGTATTTCGCCTTTCTTTTGGTAAGCACGTTGGCGGCCGACAACGTACTTCCGAAAGAACTGAGAAATACTCTGCCCTGTAAACGGGGAATATTCAGATTGGGTCTAAATGAGTAATTTGAGAGTTGTCAATATTTTGTGACTGATTGTCACTACTGTGAACCTGTTAGAGGCGTAATAGTGGATTAGTTAAGTTTAAGTTTCGGGGACGAAACTTCTTAAAGTGGTGAGTGATGTAGTAACCATGATTTTAAAATCCAGAATTCAGGTTTAAATAATTTCCAGAATTATTTAAATAGCAAAAATTAGTAGATAGTAGTGCAACAGTGGCCCTAAAATGTCGACTTTTGATCGGGGTCTGATCTGGAAAATCCGAGATCACCATTGCGATCGTATCGTCGAAACATAGAAGTTTCATATTCATATGTTTTCGATCCGACGGTCGAATCTTCCAGAAATCAGAAATCAAAAAGCGGGCCCCGCGACTTAAAGTGAATAGTAACCCTCGGTTTTTAATCCCTCGCTTTCACTAATGGCCGAACCACTATCTAGAGTTTTAACCTAGAGGTATGAGTAATGGATCCTAGCTATTTTCGACGTTCTGAGCGCAATGGCACTGACGGATTTCGCGTTTGGCGACCCGGGTGCATCGAAGTACGTGCCACGCGCTATATTGAGTCGAACTTTATGGAACGACTTTTAATCCGGGCGTCGAACGAACCAAACAAACACGCTACCTGACAGGTCTCGACAAGCCGGACGTCGTGGCGAAGTCCGCTTCGCAAAACGGTGACCGGATTGTCTCGAAATGCGTGAAAGGTGCCGAAAAAGTGGGTATTTTTGAAGAAACCTTAATATTTTATGTATCAAAATTAACAAGCTTAATTCACTAAGGTTCTGAATGCAATTGTGAGCTACAGCTGGGTCCTTAAGGCTTAGGGTTTCTTGTACAAGGGTTATTTTGCAAAATTGCAAAATCTAGCATTTATGCAAAGGTGTCTCTTGGTCTGCCCGTGGAGGTTACACGAGGTGGCTCTTGGGATTTCCTAACTCCCAAGAGTTATTCCTCATAAGCCTCGGATGCTGGGGTGGCCGAGGGAGATCACCCCATTGAGAAAAAAAATCCGAGTGAGAGAGAAGGGTGAGGATTGGAGAGAAGTTGCTCCAACTAGGGTTCCTGGACTTCTGGGAGTTCTTCTGCTTCCAGGTGAGCAAACCCGAGCTTGCTGGAGGCTGCGCGTGGCCGTGGAGAGAACCGGCTTCTTCCTCATCTTCTCCAACTCCGGCGAGGTGAGTCCTATTGATCCAATGGTTTTTCAGACCCAAGACCTTTGGAAGTATCTTCCCTATAGCCTAAGGATTATTTCCAGACCACCCATGAAATGGGAAAAGCTCCGGTTGGCCGGCGGCCAAGTTGCACCGCCGGAGCTCCGCCCCGAGCTTTCTTTGCTTACGGCGATTTTTAATGAAAAGTAAAGTGATGGTCTTCTTCCTCTTGACCTGTTCTTGCTTCCCTCCAAATTTGGAGTGTTTTGATGCTGTGTGGAGGTGGTGCGGAAGTGCCCTAGTTTGGGGAAGATGACCCCTTCGGCCGAGCTTGTTGCTCCGGCGCCGGCGAGGCTTCCCACCGCCGGCCACATGTACAGGAAGCTTTATTGGGTCGAGGGGTATCCACCCATGCTTTTGCATGGCAACCATGCAGCCCGAAATGGTGGGTGCCATGGTTGACCCGAGTTTGAGGCCGTTAATGGCGGCCGGCCGTCCGGCGATCTCCGACGACAGGGACATGGCCAGAGCTTCTCAAAAGCTTGCTAGAAAGCTTGTGGTGCTGTTCTTTGCACCTTAAAGCGGACAATAGCAAAGTTGCCATTGTTGAAGAAAGCTCGAAATGGAGCTTTGCTCCACCGCCGTCGCCGCCGTGTTTTGTTGCCGGCCACTGGCACAGAAAGTTTTCTTGAGTGATTTAGCACCTAGTTGGCCAAGTCATTTGATCCCAGATGCCTTAGGTTGCTGGTCACGAATTTCAAAGCAATGGAGTCATCTTTTCCACCTTGCCCGCAGCCAACCATGGGTGCAAAGATGCCCCAGGCTTGCAGGAGTTGTAGAGGAAGTTATGTGGAAACTTTCCTTCCAAGTTTGAGGGCTTAAGGTGCAGAATTGGCTGAGAACCAACTCGGGGAAGTTGTTGTGAAGCTTTGTATATATGGTGCATGCCAAGTGTTTGAGGAAATGTCTCAAAGAACTTCGAGGCAGAATTAAGCTTCAAGTTGTATATCAAACTTACTCAGGAAGGTCCCCTGAGCTTGATGCTCACTTCAGATCAATCTTGATCTGTGTGGACAAGTGGTTGGTGCATTATGAACTTATGTGAGAGCAAGGGCTTGGTTCGGGTTGAACCAGCAAACCTGGGCTGCATCTAGGGCAAGCCCTGTGATCCTGGCATTATCCAGAGATGGTTTGATATAGAAAGTTTTGTCTGGAAATATGTGGATTCAAAGATGAGTCATAACCAAGCCTTAATGCAATAATTGATTAAAAACAGTGTTAGGGTCTGTTTGGAAAATTGTAAAAGTGTACTCCTGGGTATTTTGGGGTCACTGAACGCGATGCTCGCGTTAAAAACAGAGTTGGAAGTCTCGGAGAAACAAAAATGCAAAAAGGGCTATGTTAGAGGAGAGTTTTATGACCCGAAGTTTTCCTCGGGTTCCGTGCTGCCGCAAATTGGTGAGCACGGTGTTCAGCAAGATAAATGTCACCTGCTGGAAGTGACGGTTCGTTAAAATGAATTTCCAGTAAAAAGAACGAGCGAAAACAGTGCTAAAAAGAGGTTTTAAGTTGATTTGAAACTGTTAGATTAAAAGTTAAGTTAATTCCTGAACAATATGTTTAATTCAGGTCTGTTCGATCTACATCTGGTTTTCAAGTGATCTGTTGATACAAATAGTCGCCTGCGATATATCAGGTGGGTTTAACTTCGGTCCGAGATCTTTTCGGCCCTCGGTGTACGGTATTGGTTGGACTCCTGTTTTTGGTAACCTAGTTTATCTTGAGCCTGTCTGCCTTTGGTTGCAATATATATTGCTGTTAGTTGCTTTGACTGATTGGCCATTTCGTAGTTGCACTCCTATGCTTGATTATTATATTGATCTACCAATGCTTGAGCCTGCCCTTCCTTTGATTCAGTTATTTGCTACGTCATACCTGCTTTATGCCTGATTATGATCTTCTTTAGTGATCTTTACCATATCTGCTGATTAGTTGTTTCCAGTGGTTATATTATTGCTCTACATATTGCCATGCCTGTTTGGTCATCTGAATGTTGAGCTACGCCTGTTATCAGTTCTATTCTGCCTTACATGATTATTCTTAGTGCCTCTGGTATTTATATCTTATCTTGGAACATTTCCATGGTTGATGAGTAAGCCTGTTTGTCCTGTCGATCAAATGATACACTGCTGAGCACATAGATTTGTTTAACTGATGTTTTTACCGAGCTTCGTAGGGTCGCCGGAGTCTGTTCTTGTTTGATAGGACAAAGGCAATTGCTCTGCGAGGTTTGGAAACCCAAGCTTCGTAGTGTCGCCTGAGTCTGTTCTTGTTTGATAGGACGAGGGCAATGCTCTTCGGGGTGTGGACTTTTCAAAACAGTTTTCTTAAAAATATGTGTTTAAGTGTTGTATCATTGGGTTGGTCTGCATGATTGAGTTGAGTTTTTCGGTTGAGCTTATGCTGAGTTGAGATTTGCCTTTGTCTTGCATATGAGTTGAGATTCAGTTGATTTGGTTATTGCATCCCAGTGGGGATTTCCCGGCTTGTTGCCGATTACCCGGTCAGTGGACCGCCAGTTTGAGCATTTGCACATGATTCGCCCGCACCGTTGTTCTTCACGTACACTAGCGGACTGATCCCCCGTAGCGGTGTACTTTACCGGTAAAGTGGTTAGCTGAGGCAACCCGTGACCCTAGTTTGGGGAATGTCAACCAGGTGGTGCCAAGTGGGCAGCCTTGCCTGAGGTCTTGAGAAGGCCAATATGGTAGCTTGTGATTGGGTCTTTGTGTTTTCATCTATTTGATGCATGTGTTGTTAAGTTGCTTTAACATGATTTTTTTGATTCTTTGATCTGGCTTCTAGTTATCTACCTATATTGCTGATTGTCCTAATTCCTTGATGCCTTGATTATAATCTCATTGTTATATTGCTGATTGTCCTAACTCCTTGATGCCTCTGATTATAGTTTCATTGTTATCTTGCTGATTGTCCTAACTCCTTGATGTGTTGATTATCCTGATACATGTTTTCAATTCTGCTAAAATTATCTCCTATGCTTGTACCCAGATTATGAGTTTTACCTTCTTTATAGCACCAGTTATATATCTGCTTTACCCTAACCCATGGTCTATTGCATATGTTGCCTGTTCAGCCTGCTTTTATCATAACTCATGATTTTGCTATCCTCGAATTAAATACAGTTCCATGATTATATTTCTGCACAACCTAACTGGGATTATATATCTGTTAATCTTCATGATTGCCTATCTGATTACCCTAACCCCTGATTATTACTATCCTCTAGTATTGTATACCAGTAGGTACGATCTGCTATTTCTCGGCTCGTCGTGCCCACTGGGATACACTCCGGTGTGTCTCACACCCTCGGGTGACTGTTTTTCAGGCCGAGCGGGTGCTGGGATGTCGGGACGTGTTGGTGAGATTCCGTGTTAGATGTTGACCCTGGACAGCCGAAAGTTCATGTATTATTTGATGTTAAAGGAAAGAGTTGTAATTCAGATGTAAATAATTGTAAAGTTAATTGTAACTTTTGCATGTAGTTGTACGTAGTTAGTACTCTGATGATTGTTGCCAAGCTAGCCGTGCATATATAGAAAAGGCTCAATTCCATTGGGGATTGGGACTCTTCTATATATGTGGCGGTCTGTCATTGCCCTGGTTGTTTTTGCAACTCTGATTTTAAAAAAAAAAAATTTATACACTAGTTTTTGGACTCGGGGCGTGACAATATATATATATATATATATATATATATATATATATATATATATATATATATATATATATATATATATATATATATATATATATATATATATATATATATATATATATATATATATATATATATATATATATATGTTTATTTAAAATCCTGGGGGTATCACATTCTTACCCTTTTTAAGCCCTGACTTCCACATCGGGCTCAAGCACCAGACAATGTGAGACTCGTCTCGCTAGCCTTAGTTGACCTTGTGGAGAGTCGCACTCTTCCCACAATAGTCGACAACCGAGAGCCACGCTCTACCCGTTGTATGATCCTAGCTCGGCCGAGACTAATCTTATATTTTCGGATTTCGGCTCTGATACAAATGATGACGCCCCAACTTCCCAGGGGTCACCCATCCTAAGACTACTCTAGTCCTACCACGTTTAACTCTCTTAACCTCTTGGGCCTAGCCACCGCCTAAAATGTTATAGCCAGGATAAGAAGTTTAGCTCTATTATATCTTATATATATGATTATTTCAAATCCTGAGATGATCACATTAGCCCCCTCCCCCTCCCCCCTTTAAGCCCTGACGTTCTCGTCAGGCTCGGCCACACTCACAAGCACTAGGTGATGTGAGACTCGTCTTGCTAACCTTAGCCAACTTTGTCGGGAACTGCGCTCCACCCACAATAGTTATTAGCTCAAGAGCCGTGCTCTGCCCGCTATAGAACCCTGTCTCAACCAAAATCCATCTCACACTTCCGGCTAGTGATTGGCTCTAATACTACTAAAGTTGTCATGCCCTGAATTCGACTACTTAGATCCGAACAGCAACAATCGGCCATGATTTTGAAGGAAAATTCCCCGAAGGTCTTAAATATATCCAAATCCACACTCTTTCATAAGGATCAAATAAAATAATTTATTAATTAAAACAAAGTTGAGCAATAACTACTAGATGTCAAATTGTTGAGAAAAAAGAACAAATAAATCATTTGATTTAATCAACCTCAAATTAATATAAACTAAGTGTCCAAGAAATAAATTGTAGTACACTGAACTTTAGCAAATTGCAGAGTCTAGTGTGTGGAAAGGTGTTTGATACCTTCGGATATTTTGGTGAGGTTCCGAAAGGTTCTAGAAGGTTTTCGGAACGAATCGGCGCAAAACTGGAATTTTCAGAAAAATTTGAAAAAAAAATGAGTTTTGGGCTTCAGGGTTCGGACCTTCAGTGCACAGCTAGGATTCCCAGCTTTGAGTTTCGGACCTTGGAGGGAGAGTTCGAACCCTCGCTGCGCAGATGTTTGGTGACCCTTCGGGGTCCGAACCTTGAAGGGAAGGTCCGAACCCTGGCAGTCTGGTCAGTCTAATATGGGTTGCAATTTCTCTTCTTGCAAGTGCTTATGGAGATATTGTTACCATAAATGTTTTATTCCCTTCTCTTCACCCTTCATCCCCTCATTTGGGAGAGTTCAAGAGAGTGAGAAAGGTGAGCTTTTCCTAACTTTTCTTGGGTTTCTCTTCTCCAACTCCTCTCTAATCCTTGTTTTCTTCCTACTACTCCTCTCCACGATTAGAACATGCACTTTGGACTTGAAGGGGAGCTAGAGCATAAAGAGAAAAGGTGTTTGAAGCCCTACCCTTCATCCTTAGCATTTCTAAGAAGGGATTTGAGTTTAAGCAAAATTAGAAACTCTTCTTTTCTTCTTCTTTTTTTGAGTTTCTTGATAGAAACCTAGTTTTTCAAAAACTGGAATTTATTTTGTGACTTTTTGGTTTAGAGCTTTGGGTTAAAATTGATGGATGTAGAACACTCTTATAGGTTGGATTTGAAGCCCCATCACTTTGATTTTGAGTTTGAGCAAGTTTTTCTTTGTCCAATATATTTTTTTTACCCATTTTTCTTATAATTTTTAAGGAATTTCGGGATAAACTTTTCATAGTGATTTGATTCTTTTGGAACTTGTCTTAGGCATAAGAGAACTAGTGGGCAACTTGGATTTGATCTCCCATTAGGATTAGGAAGTTATACGGTGGGTTCAACCTCGCCAAAATGGGTGAACTCTCCCTATATTTTTTTTAGACTTTAAGGGTATAGTTGTTATATTAAACATGTATCGTTTGATTTATCATAATTTTTGAGCATGTATTTAGACCCCTTCATGTGTAAAAAATTTAATACTCTATGTGGTAGAGGTTTATGTTGTATATGTATGGACACTTTAAGAAGGGATTGAATAGCAATTTTCGTATTTTACAAGTTGTTATATGAGTAAAGAACATCTATACATGCTATAGAAAAATTGGACATGATATGCATATGGTCATGTAAACTTGGACATTATGATATTAGTGTCACCTAGTATAGTTGAGGTACAAGTAGAAAACTTGTATAATCAAGAGAAAATTGTGAGATTCCATATTTGAGATATGATGACAACTAGTATATGCTAAACTCTTTCAACAAGTAAGACATTACCAATATTATATATGAGACATTGCACCCCGATCTAAAAGACGAAAATGATATTTTGTGTTTTAGACACGATGATTGAGATCTTGCTTGTTTGCCGATTGTGCTCATTCACACATGTTTGGTAGGGTCGCTCCCTTCAAGCTGGCATCCGGAGTTGCCCATCGCGACATCATGCTCGTCGTGCGGGATTGGGTGCTGATTGGGCCGTCGTAGGATAGGCATATCCGTAAAGGGGTGCTACCATGGGACCATGAGGCGTGGCACAAGCTAAGACTCACTTAATGAAAGTCTTTAAAAAGAGTTGAATAAAGTGAATTGAACTTGGCATTGAACATCACAATATAAATGATGCATTCATTGTAGTTAGACATTTATATTAGTAGGGTGGCTTCATACTTGTTATTTTTTGTACTTGAGTATAGAGGCATGATAGTAGTAGAGTTGTTTTATTTTAGTTATCTATATACATGCATTTTCTTTCAGTAGTTATACTATTTTTGCTTTAGTTGACCTAGTGGTGTATTTCGCTTTTCTCGGCGGCTTACCTATTATGAAATATGTTTGAACAAAAAATAATAATATTTAAATATCTCTCACCACCTTTACTCAAATTTGAATTCGACCAAAATCCCACATTTGTATTAAAGATAGAATAAATTAAACCCAAATTGAAATTTGAATTCAGCCGAAGTTTCTCTCCTATCAATCACCTCAAAATATCTCTCAACTGACTTATCCAAACTCATATTCGAAATTCAAATCTCCAACCAAATTTCAAAATATCTCTCAAACTCTTATTTCATTCGAAATTCAAATTTTCAACCCAATTCCAAAGTATCTTTCAACCGATTTATCCAATGTTACCCATATCTTATTTATTTGGAATTTAATTTTTAAATTTTTGGAATCCAAGCAAATTCTCTCGTTTGAAATTTAAATCCCTCAATTTTGAAATTTGAACATAACAACATATTCAATTTTGAAATTTGAACATAGCAACATATTCAATCTTGAAATTCGAACATAACAACATATTCAATTTTGAAATTTGAACATAACGACATATAACCTGAACATTCCCACAACATATTCGATTTTGAAATTTGAAATTTAAAAGTTGAATATAATCATATTCCCTCAACATACTGAAATTTGAACATATTCAATTTTAAAATTTAAAATTTAAATACAATCATACTTTCTCAAATTTGAACATAACCGTTTAATTTTGAAATTTGAACATATTCAATTTTGAAATTTAAAATTTAAATACAATCATACTTCCTCAAATTTGAACATAACAGTTCAAATTTGAACATATTCAATTTTGAAATTTAAAATTTAAATTCAACCATACTTCCTCAAATTTGAACATATTCAATTTTGAAATTTAAAATTTAAATACAACCCTACTTTCTCAAATTTGAATATAACTGTTCAATTTTAAAATTTAAAACATATTCAAATTTGAAATTTAATATTTAAATACAACCATACTTCCTCAAATTTGAAGATAACCGTTCAAATTTGAACATATTCAATTTTGAAATTTAAAATTTAAATATAATCACATTTCCTCAAATTTAAACATATTCAATTTTGAAATTTAAAATTTAAATACAATCATACTTTCTCAAATTTGAACATAACCGTTCAAATTTGAACATATTCAATTTTGAAATTTAAAATTTAAATACAACCATGCTTCCTCAAATTTAAACATAACCGTTTAATTTTGAAATTTAAACATATTCAATTTTGAAATTTAAACATATTCAATTTTGAAATTTGAAATCTAAAATTTAAAACCATACTTTTTCAAATTTTAACATAGCCGCTCAATTTTGAAATTTGAACATATTCAATTTTGAAATTTGAATATAACCACATTCCCGCAATATTGTGAATTTTGAAATTTCAACATAACCTTTCAATTTTAAAATTCGAACATATTCGATTTTAAAATTTAAAATTTGAAATTTAAAATTTAAAATTTAAAATTTGAAATTTGAATATAACAATTCTCTCAACTTATTCAAAATTGAAACACATTTTCCCTCAACGAACCCACATACGTTTTTCCCTCAACGAACCCACATACGTTTTCTCCTCAACGAACTCATATTTCCACACATATTTTTTCTTAAAGAACCCCAAAAAATCCCACGCGATCTCTCTCACACCCAATATACCAACCCATACTCACTATAAATAGAAAAAATATAAAGAAAAAAAGAGAGTTTTTTTTTTTTTTGGTACAAGGCAACATCCCACCACAAAAAAAAAAAACCTCTCAGATTCCACCAAAGATTCCACCACACATCCTACAATTTCAATTTCTATATTTTCAACTTCTACATCGCCGCCTACCTTATCCTCTCATCATCTCTGAATTGATTCCCATCTTCAAGCTCAGACCAGGTTCCCATTTTCAAGCTCAGACCAGGTAAAAGAGTAAGAAAAATAAAAATCCGATTCCCATCTCCTCTCATTTTCGTTCGTTTTGACTAAACCGATTTCGGTAATTTCTTCGGACATTCGGATTTAGGTTCAGTCAAAAAAATAAAATAAAATAAAATAAAAGGGACTTCTTCGGATCCCAAATAATTTTTTTTAAAAAATAGACTTCTTCGGATCCCAAATAATTTTAAAAAGGAACTTCTTCGGATCCCAAATAATTTCAAAAGGGACTTCTTCGGATCCCAAATAATTTTAAAAAGGACTTCTTCGGATCCCAGATAATTTCAAAAGGGACTTCTTCGGATCCCAAATAATTAAAAAAAAAAAATAGATTTCTTAATATCCCAAATAATTTTAAAAAATGACTTCTTCGGATCCCAAATAATTTTAAAAAAAAAATGGACTTCTTCGGATCCCAAATAATTTTTTTTAAAAAAGAGACTTCTTCGAATCCCAAATAATTTTAAAAAGTGACTTCTTCGGATCCCAAATAATTTCAAAAAGGACTTCTTCGGATCCCAAATAATTTTAAAAAGGAACTTATTCAGATCCCAAATAATTTAAAAAGGAACTTATTCATTCTCGGGTTAAACATGGCCGCCACCATCCGATGCTGCATGGGCAGCATGCAAGTGCATGGATGCACTCCCCTTGGTCCCAGCAACCTTTCTGGACAAGTGCCCGGCGGCGAGGAGGCGCGCCGGCGCCGGAGCAGCAAGCTCGGCCATCATGCACTATTCCAAAAAACTAGGGCATTCATTTTCTCTCAAACGGCTCGACCACAAATTCTCAAACTTTGCAGATTTGATCTACATGTTCTACAGTCTCGGCACCCCAATTTTGGTGCGTATTGGTCAAGCGGTTCATGAGTTCTCTCGCGGCGGAGCTCGGCTAGGTTTCCGGCGAGACCTTGCTCCCGCCGGCCAACCCAGCAGCATGGGTGCTCGGGATTGTGCATGTAGCATCCCTAGGACATGGGAAATCTACTGCTAAGGGTCTCGGGTGCTAGGAACCAGTGGTTAGGGTGCTCTCACCTTGGCCGGAGTTGGTGAAGGAGGAAGAAGCCGGTTCTCGGTTCCTTCTTCACGCGCGGCCACGGCAAGCTCCAGCAACACTCCACTGGTACAGAGGAACTCCACTGGATCTCCAGATCAAGATTTGGAAGAAGTTGGTTCCATCTTCTTCTTCCTCTCTCTCTCTCTCGGTTTTCTTCAATGGAGGGGGTGACTCCTCGGCCACCACAACACCAAGGCCTTATGAGGATTAACTCTTGGGAGTTAGAAATCCCAAGAGCCTTCCTCGTGTAACCTCCCACGAGGAAGCCCAAAAGCCAAAAGGATTTAATGCAAGATTCTTTGTAAATGCCTCAAACCCGGTTCACACACAACCCCAGCCTCCTGGCTCTGCCCAGCACACTTCGTGGGCTTCTTAGGTTGGCAGAGGCCCAACCAACAAGCTCCAAAAGCCTTGGCCCAAGATTACTCAAAATATTTAAAGAAAAACAATATTTTTTATGCTTTTCACGCATTTCGAGAAAACTTGCTCGACGAAATGCGAAATGGACTTCGCCACGACGTCCGGCTCGTCGAGACCTTCAATATAGACTGCTCATTTGCCTGATTTGGTGCACAAATGAATTCTCGGGCCATTTAGTTCTATGTGTCGCAATCCGACGCACGTACTTCGATGCACTCGGGTCGCCAAACGCGAAAACCGTCAGTGCCATTGCGCTCAGAACGTCGAAATTAGTTAGGATCCACTACTCATACCCCTATGTCAGGGTTTTAGACAGTGGTTCGGCCAACTGTCGCTCGCGAAGGGTCGAAAATCGCGAGTTACTATTCGCACTTAAGTCGCGGGGCCCGTTTTTGATTTCTGATTTCGGGAAGATCCGACCGTCGGATCGAAAACATATGAATATGAAACTTCTATGTTTCGACGAGACGATCGCAATGGTGATCTCGGATTTTCCAGATCAGACCCCGATCAAAAGTCGATATTTTTGGGGTCCTATTTACTTATTTTCTGCTATTTAAAATTCCAGAAATTTATTTAAATCTTTTTAAAATTCACGATTACTACATCACCCACCACTTATAAAAAGTTTCGTCCCCGAAACTTAAACTTAACTATAGTACTACTAAAGTTTTAATATGACTCAATTATAACAAAATAGTTCCAACCTCCAATAATTCTTCATTTGTCAATTATGTAGACTTCTGTCGGGTCCTCCATTGGTGGATCGCTCTGACTCAATGCATAGACTCGCCCGCCAGCAGGTTGGCGCGCTCCCTCAGTCGGTCGAGGGGTATGTCCCGTGGATGCCGAACTAGCAGTAGGGTTTGGACGTCGACCAGGGGCGGCAGGAACAGAAGCTGAGGATGGAGCCAATGTAGGTTGCTGCGAACAGCTATTCGCCATATGTCCTGTCTGGCCACAGCGGAAACAGCGACCAAAGCGTTGTTCACAACTGGCAGCACGATGGGATCCGCCACAAATAATGCATGACTGAGAAAATGGCGGTTGGCTAACAGCAGGGGTACTCACGCTCTTGGCCGTTCTTTGGGATTGAGGATATTTAGGTGGTTTGCCACTGATTATTGAACCACTAGTATTTCCAAGAAATGGCCTTTTCTTCTCCTTGCCCTTTTCAACCGCTTGGCGCTCAGCACGCGCCACAGTGATATCAGCTTGAACAGCAAGTGCACGCTTGACACAGTTCCGATACACACTGATGTCCAGAGGGGAGAGAAGTCGCCTGATGTCGGGTCGCAACCCCTGAGTAAACAGTCTAATCTTGCGCCCTTCGTCTCGTACCGCCTGCGGAATTAGAGCGCTTATACGGGAGAATTCCCGCTCATAATCCCGAACCGTGCGATCACCCTGATGTATGGTCTCCAGTTCCCTTTCCAACTCTTGCTTCGTGATGTCATTCAAGTAGCGGTCATAAATTGCCGCCTTGAATTCATGCCATGGGGGTTCATGTATACCCCCAAACTGTTCCCTCAGTATTTCTGACCACCATTGGTCCGCCTCACCCTCAAGACAGTGAGCGGCCAAATGTACACGGTCTCGGTCTTCCGTATACATGTCACGGAACAGCTTCTCAATATGCAGTATCCACTTCTCAACTGTCCAGTTATCAGGATCAGTACCATCGAAAGTGGGCGGCTGGAACTTCTTGAATTCCAACAAGACTGCCTTTGCTCGGGCCCGCTCCGCCTGAGCAGCATCCTCTGTAGCAACAGGTGTTGCCGGTTGCGAAGAAGTCCCGACTGCAGCATTTAGTGGATCTATGGCTGCCGCAACCCCAGAAGTGGTGGCAGTTGCCGGGGCTGTCGCTACAGGTGGTACAGGGGCGGCAGGAGGTATGATTGGTTCCTCCACGACTGGCACAGGAGGTGGTACTGGTGGCGGGGTTGGTGGGGCAGTAAAAGCAGCGACCTGCTGCACAAGCTGCTGAACCACCGCCGACAGTGCGGTGAACTGATCTTGCATCTGCTGGAACCGATCAGTGTCCGCCGGCTCCACTGGTGCTCTGGGCGGTTGGCCGACACCTCGGCCACTGTCCGCCCCACGCTGAGACCCTCTACCACGAAGACGGGCCATAATCTGCAGCCCACTAATCAGGTCAGGCCAGACTCAATCAATCGTACTATTGTTTAAGTGTCTACCCATCTGCCCGCGCTCTCGCGTCAACGTAAGTCATTCTAGGGTTTTCCTAACCCAATCCTAGGTACCGTGTACCTATGCTCTGATACCATCTAATCTGTCACGCCCCGAGATTCGAAAGTGGGTCAAAAATTTTTTTTTTTTTTTATCAGAGTTAAAACTTGAACTCTCCAAGGCGTGAACAGACCGCCACACATATAGAAAAGTCTCTGTATCTCCAACAGAGTCTTCCCTATATGTGCTCGGCTAACAGATACAGTCAATCAGAGTAGATACAAGATAGATATACTAATTAAGTTCTACTCCATTACATCCACAAGGTTCCAGAGTTATTACAATCCAGTTTCTCAAAATAGAAATATCAGTTATAAGCTTTACTAAAACCAAAAAGGGTACATCCTACCAGGGTCAGTCTATCTCACGTCCTCACACAGAGCGTCCAAAAGTCCCCCCACCCGAAGGACCTAAAAAACAGTCACCCGAGGGTGTGAGACACACCGGAGTGTATCCCAGTGGGCACGACGGGCCGGGAAATAGCAAGCCGTACCTACTGGATACAATAATAAGCGGATAGCAAAAGTAGGATATACTGCAACTGAAAGGTATAATTCAAATATGTACCATTAATCATGGATTAATCAACAGGGCAGTGTAATCATATATAAAGCTGATCATGCTATAACTGATAATCTGACAAGTAGGAATGAATATGTTATAGCTGACAAACAGGAAATAGTCATACTATCACTGATAATCTGGCGAGCAATAAATGATCATACTATAACTAATAATCTGACAAGCAGAAAATAACAAAGATCATGCGTCAAAGGTGTCACCACAAATATACCCAATCGAATGCCACTGTTGGCCACAAGGGCCTCAGGCTAAACTGCCATGGAGCATATGACCTCAGGCTAAACCACTTTTGGTCACACAAGCAAGCTATCATAACCCCACTAGGCTCACGGGTCGATCAGACCTCTCTACCGGTAATTAAAGAACACCGTGACGGTGGCCAAACCGTCGGTGTGCGTGACGAAAAGCTTGGCTCGACGGCGATCATAATGCTGATGCTCAAACCATGGTCCACTGACCACATAGACGGCAAGAAGCCGAGGAAAATCCCCACCGGGATACTAGTATAACATGCCACATGCTGAAGTAGTATCTCCTATTCTAAATATGCAGTGAAGAATAGAGACAGGTATAGAACTATGCTAGTGACCAATCAAGCATGGCATGTGTCCAGGAAATGCATATCAACTGTTGAAGAAATCATGATATAACTCAACATGATAAACAAGTAACTGCTGGAATGTAAGCACGATATGACAAGCAACTGCTGGAATGTAAGCATGATATATCTCAATATGGTAAACAAACAACTGCTGGAATATAAGCATGATATGTCTCAGTAGGGTAATCAAGCAACTGCTGGTAGATAAGCAAGTAATAAGAACAGGTATAAACTCAATAGCAATCATACTGCTAAATCTCAGTCCACGATCGGTAAACCGGACAGACGGCGAGAAGCCGAGGAAATCCCCACTAGGATATCGATACTGATGCAATTCATGCCAAGTACTGAGACTAGAACTCCTATTCTAAACATGCAGTGAAGAATAGAGTATAACGAAAGGCTCATATGTATAATCAGGCAATATAGCTGAAATAACTGAATGCTGGAATGAAAGCATATAGTAAGGCTAAAGCATAGGTTCAGGGCTACACCAAGAACAGGGGTCCGACCTACCACGGCACCCAATAGGGCCGACCTGATAAAACGCGGACCGAAGATAACCCACCTGTATATAGGAGGAACAACGACTCCACCAGAAGGTAGACAGTCACGATAACCACAAGACGGATCACGGCTGGCTCATGACGACTGGGCCCTACAATAATACCGGGTGACAACTCAGGATCTATCAACCCTCAAAGTGCAACTAGCGCGAATTGACTATTTCGTCGATTAACGCAATAATAAGCAATTTAGCTTTTCTATACTGCTACAATTGCAGCAAGGCCCTCGAGTTTACTCAGAATGGATTTTATACGATAAATAACCACTGTTTTGGCTCGTTCACTCAAACGGTAAATCATTTTTATGAGCCGTCACCTCCAGTAGATGACATTCGACTTGCTGAACGCCGTGCTCACCCATTTGTGGTAGCACGATGCCCGGGGCAAACTTCGGGCCATAATTTACTTCTCTAACCTAGCCGAAACGCATTTTCGTTTCTTCGGCTCACCAAAACCCAAAATAAACGCGAGCATCGCGTTCAGTGACCCCAAAATAGCTAGGAGTACACTGTTACAACTTTTCAAACAGACCCTAATACTGTTATTAAGTAATTATTGCATTTAGGCTTGGTTTTGATACAGCTTTAAATCTATACTTCATATGCTAAAACTTTGTATATCAAAGTGCTTCCAAACAGTGCAAGGACACTGGGGCTCACTTCCTTTGCAGCCCAGGTCAGCTGGTTCAACCAGAACCACAACCTTGCTCTCACACAAGTTCACAATGCACCATACACTTGTCCACACATATCCAGGTTGATCTGAAGTGAGCATCAAGCTCAGGGGACAATTCTGAGCAACTTTGATATACAACTCGAGAGCTAATTCCCATGTTTCCTTCATTGGGGCATTTCCACAAACACATGGTAGGCACAGTTTTATACAATATACACAAACCATTGTTGCAGGTTGTTCTCAGCAAATACTGGACCATTTTGCTTCCAACTTGGAAGGAAATGATCCACTTCACCTACTGATCACTTCCCCTCAACTTGGAGCAATCAAACTCCCCCAAACCGGCCGGGCCCGAGGAAGAAGATGACCTCCTCGGCTTTGAAAATCGTGATGATCAACCCAGGACTTATGGGCTTCATCCAAATGCACCAGCAGGTGCACCTCATCCCCCTGATGCTCTCCAAGTCCATGCCTGGTCGACGGGGTGAGGAGGCGCCGGCCGGGCTCCAAGCTCTATTTCGAGCTTCAAGCCTCTAATGGCGAAATTCAACAGAGCCCATGGGAAGTCCTCAAACTTGCAAGGTAGGTTCCCTAGACCCGTACGAAGCTTTCCGACCCACTCCCGGTTGCCGGAGATGGCCGGAGCGCCGGCGGCCAAGAATGAGGTCATTCTCGGGTTAAACATGTAGAAACTCGAAATATCTCATTTTAATAAATAGAATAAAAGCGAATTTTGAGCGGGTTTTAAATTCAGAAGACCCCAGTTAACCTAAATGGTCAATCGCCAGTGTGCAAGTTGCACGATTTACGAGGCAAAAAGGCTATTTTCCAATCCAGACATGATCTTGGAAATCCGAATTGACCGTTGCGATCGTCTCGTCGAATTGAGTGAGATTCATATTCAGCACTTTTCGATCTGACGGTCGGATTTTCCAGAAATCAGCGAAGAAGTGAACGAATCTCGCGACCAATGTAACAGTGGCCTTTGCGCACGGTGCAATAAGTGATTTACTGTAGATGAATAGTAACCCAAATCTTCGGGACTCCGGCGAATGCAACGCTGACTGATTCACTGTTCGGATTCCGAACATAGTGATCCAGGTAGTCGTTTTGAACGGTTTCGTCATTCTGAACGCAATGGCACTGACGAAATTTGCATTTGACGAGCCTAAAGTATCGTAAAGCGTGTCGAACTGTATAATTTACAGTATAAGATGGAATTTAAAAATTATGGAGCTAAATTTTAGCGAACCAAAATCGCTACCTGATAGGTTTCGTCGAGCCGGACGTCGTGGCGAAGTCCATTTTTCATTTCGACGACCAAAGCGCCTCGAAAAGCGTGAAATACGACAGAAAACGTGATAAATTGCACATATACCCTATACTTATGCCTCGATTTGCGTGCCACCTCTGTGGTGAGGGACCTAGATGTGAAGAATACATGCTGTGAAGGACTGCACACTTAATATCAGGAGTTGAGGGTGTAAATCGCAATTACGCCATACACTACTATATATATATATACAACGAGTTAGGTTTTCATAAACCCTAGCCGCTTCACCCCCGTAACCATAGCCTCCACCACCTCCTTCCCTCTCCCTCTGCTACCTCCCCCACACAACTTCGCCGCCGGCCGCCGCCCCTGGTCGCCGGAAAAGCAAAGGGAAAGCAATGAGGTATGCTTGATGCTCGGTTGTGGGAAAAGAGAAGCACCTAAGCCCTAGACTTGTGCCCAGGCCTCATCTGCGATCATATTCAGCATCCAAAGGACAATCCGTGGTGGTCCGGTGCATCCCCGTGGTCGCGCGCCGCCGGAGCCACCATCATCTCCTTCTTGTTTCTCCAGCGAGGTAAGTTATGGAAAAGATTTTATTCTTTTGATCCTTGGGGGTGTGTGAGGTGTTCTTGATATTGAGTGGACCTTCCCTGTGTAGCCCGAGCCGTCGTCGTGCCTCCGGTGGCCGGCGGGAGAACCTTGTTGCCGGAAAACCTTATTTGGTCCGAGCTTGAGCACGGGCGACATCCGGCCGTAGTACTCAAGATCAGAACCGTTGATCCTCTTCATCTCGACGATTTCAGCCTACTCTCGAAGTTTGAAAGCCATCGGGCAAGTATTCTTGGAGATCAAGCCCGCCCTAGTTTCGGTAGAAAGTGACCTTTGGCCGATCTTCGCCGTCCGGCGCCGCCGTGCACCCGAGCCGCCGACCAACCACCCAGCAAGCACCGGGGGACCGAGAGGAAGGTTTTGGTCCATCTTGCGCCGGCCCGGGGGTCGCCGGCCGGAATCCGCCATTAGAGGTGACCATCTTCACCGAGCTTTGATGATTTCGATCTCCAGCGATCGCCGGAGCTCCGTAAAATGGGATAGCAGCCCAGGTATGTTACATTGGTCTCCCTGAAGCCTCCCATGCACTTGCATGTAAATTCTAACGTGGGATTTGTGCGCACCGGAGTTGCACCACTTATTGCACCCGAGCTTGCAACTCCGGCCACCGCGCGTCGCCGGCGCTTTACGCCGCCGGGCTTTGACCCAGGTATGCTCTTATAGTTCCTATTAAACTTCCCATATAGGTGCATGTGGACCATGAGTGGTAGAAGTGAAGTCTCCATTGTTTGCACCCAAGGTTGCCCGAGCTTGCACCTTCGGCCGCCGCCGCCTCCGGTTGCCGGGGAACCACCCAGGTAATCCCTAAACCTTGTACTCTAGCTTCCCTTCCATCTTAAAAGCCCCAGGATTTGCCTTCTTGCTGAACATGGGCTCGGGCAAGAGTTAGTTGTTTGTATATAAATGATGCCCATTAGATGCTCGATGAAATGTCCCAATGATTCTAAGTTCAGATTCTGGCCATTATCAAAATATGAAAGTTGTTACACACACTCCGCTGAGCTTGATGCTCACTTCAGATCCAATCTTGGCTGTGTGGATTGGTGTGTGGAGCAATGTTGTCCATTAGAGAGCGAGGGACTTGGATCTGGTTGATCCATCAGTTTTGGACTGCAAATATGGTGAGCCCTGGTGTCCTGGCACTTTCCAGAGACATTTTGATATAAAATATTTGAACATTTGATGAATGGATTTAAAGTTATTTTAAAACTAAGCCTTATGTGAATAGTTGCCCGTAGTAGCGTTTGGGGCTGTTTGCGAAGTCGCGACCATGAGCTCCTGGCTAATTTGGGGTCACTGAACGCTATGCTCATGTCGGAATTAGGTTTTGATAAGCCGGAGAAACAAAAATGCATTTAGGCTAGGTTAGAGGAGTATATTATGGCCCGAAGTTTTCCTCGGGTTCCGTGCTGCCGCAAATTGGTGAGCATGGTGTTCAGCAAGTTAAATGTCACCTGCTGGAAGTGACGGTTCGTAAAAATGATTTTCCAGTTAAGAGAACGAGCGAAAACGGCTCTCAAAAAGCTATAAAAGTGCGATTTTTGGAAACCCTAGGGGTCAAAATGCAATTGTAGCAATGCGTGCTGTCTAGGGCAGTGTGTACATGATTCCTAAGCTTTTCGTTAGGAATCCAACGGCTCCTGTTGAGCGAAAATTGGTTATCGGTCTGAGAACCGGCAAAATCGTCGGTTTAACGGCTTTCGGCGCGAGTTTCGCGTACTTCGATGTAAAAGAACAGTTTATAGATGTGGTTATTCGTCCCTGATTAGTATTCGTGATCCAGGTCCTTGCAGTCTGACTCCGGCCCATGAGCCTTCTGTTGGAGTCGTTGGATCGGCCTACATTCAGGTGGGTTATCTTCGGTCCGGGCTTTATCTTTTCGGCCCTCTGTTTGCTTTAGTCCCGTCGGACACCTGTTTTTGGATTAGCCCTGATGATTTTGCATGTTCTTGATTATCCCTGATGGTTTATGATTTTGCCTGATAGACCCTGATCTCCTTAGACATATCACATATACCTGCTTGATTGGTCATTAGTTAGATGATAGTTCATTAGCTCCTATTGGACACATATATCATGTTGGCTCGATCATTGCATAGATTTGCTTTTATTCAGAGATACATATTTCTTGTATTCCAGATTTCATGATATATGATTGATATACAGACTGCCTGATATATGATTGATATTTAGACATCTGCATCCCTGTGGGGATTTCTGGCATTTTTGCCGATTACCCGGTCTGTGGACCGTGAGATTTAGCATTTTGCATTGTGATGATTGTACACCTGCTGTTCGTTCGCGTACGCCGTGGGATTGATCCCCCACATTGCGTTCTTTACCGGTAAAGGGTCTGCTTGACCCGTGAGCTCGCCCCTCTTGTTGTATCACTGGGTACGGGGAGCCCCTTGGTTGTACCGATATGAGGAAAACTCTCGGCTGTACCTTTTGGTACGAGGATCCTCTTGGCTATATCAATGGTACGGGGTTTGCGGTTCAGTTCTGCTAGGTGGAATCCAGGATGATTATGATTGGCTCTGCATAGATATCTTCGCCTGAGGTCCCCGTGACCAACAGTGGCACCGGTTAGTACTTGTTATTCTTTGTTGATGCATAGCCGATATTTCGATTTTCAGTATTACTTATCTGCAGTTCCTTATGATTGATTACCTGCCTAGTTAGCTTATCTGTGGATTCTGTTGATTATCAGTAGATCTGCTTTATTGTTCAGCTTTACCCTATGATCTTTACTATCCGCAGATTATTGTACCCAGTAGGTACGATTAGCTATTTCTCGGCTCGTCGTGCCCACTGGGATACACTCCGGTGTGTCTCACACCCTCGGGTGACTGTTTTTCAGGTCGTTCGAGTAGAGGGGTGTCGGGACGATCCAGTGAGGCTGTCACGATAGAGCTGTCCCCCTGATGATTGTGGTTGACTCTGATTTATGTTATTTCAGCTTCTCGATTATTTGGATTATTCCTGTTGACTAGTCATTGTTTAGTTTAGATGTTGATTGATCTCTGATTGATGATTGGATTTGCCTAGCCGTGCATGTATAGGAGAGACCCTATCCCTGTGGATAGGGGATTTCCTATATGTGTGGCGGTCTGTTACGCCCGTTTTGCAAACTCTGATGTATTCAAAAAAAAAAAAATTTCAGACCTGATTTTTAAACTCGGGGCGTGACAAAACATGGCCGCCACCATCCGATGCTGCATGGGCAGCATGCAAGTGCATGGATGCACTCCCCTTGGTCCCAGCAACCTTTCTGGACAAGTGCCCGGCGGCGAGGAGGCGCGCCGGCGCCGGAGCAGCAAGCTCGGCCATCATGCACTATTCCAAAAAGCTAGGGCATTCATTTTCTCTCAAACGGCTCGGCCACAAATTCTAAAACTTTGCAGATTCGATCTACATGTTCTACAGTCTCGGCACCCCAATTTTGGTGCGTATTGGTCAAGCGGTTCATGAGTTCTCTCGCGGCGGAGCTCGGCTAGGTTTCCGGCGAGACCTTGCTCCCGCCGGCCAACCCAGCAGCATGGGTGCTCGGGATTGTGCATGTAGCATCCCTAGGACATGAGAAATCTACTGCTAAGGGTCTCGGGTGCTAGGAACCAGTGGTTAGGGTGCTCTCACCTTGGCCGGAGTTGGTGAAGGAGGAAGAAGCCGGTTCTCGGTTCCTTCTTCACGCGCGGCCACGGCAAGCTCCGGCAACACTCCACTGGTACAGAGGAACTCCACTGGATCTCCAGATCAAGATTTGGAAGAAGTTGGTTCCATCTTCTTCTTCCTCTCTCTCTCTCTCGGTTTTCTTCAATGGAGGGGGTGACTCCTCGGCCACCACAACACCAAGGCCTTATGAGGATTAACTCTTGGGAGTTAGAAATCCCAAGAGCCTTCCTCGTGTAACCTCCCACGAGGAAGCCCAAAAGCCAAAAGGATTTAATGCAAGATTCTTTGTAAATGCCTCAAACCCGGTTCACACACAACCCCAGCCTCCTGGCTCTGCCCAGCACACTTCGTGGGCTTCTTAGGTTGGCAGAGGCCCAACCAACAAGCTCCAAAAGCCTTGGCCCAAGATTACTCAAAATATTTAAAGAAAAACAATATTTTTTATGCTTTTCACGTATTTCGAGAAAACTTGCTCGACGAAATGCAAAATGGACTTCGCCACGACGTCCGGCTCGTCGAGACCTTCAATATAGACTGCTCATTTGCCTAATTTGGTGCACAAATGAATTCTCGGGCCATTTAGTTCTATGTGTCGCAATCCGACGCACGTACTTCGATGCACCCGGGTCGCCAAACGCGAAAACCGTCAGTGCCATTGCGCTCAGAACGTCGAAATTAGTTAGGATCCACTACTCATACCCCTATGTCAGGGTTTTAGACAGTGGTTCGGCCAACTGTCGCTCGCGAAGGGTCGAAAATCGCGAGTTACTATTCACACTTATGTCGCGGGGCCAGTTTTTGATTTCTGATTTCGGGAAGATCCGACCGTCGGATCGAAAACATATGAATATGAAACTTCTATGTTTCGACGAGACGATCGCAATGGTGATCTCGGATTTTCCAGATCAGACCCCGATCAAAATTCGATATTTTTGGGGTCCTATTTACTTATTTTCTGCTATTTAAAATTCCAGAAATTTATTTAAATCTTTTTAAAATTCACGATTACTACAACTTCTTCGGATCCCAAATAATTTTTTAAAAAAAATAGACTTCTTTGGATCCCAAATAATTTTAAAAATAGACCTTTTCGGATCCCAAATAGTTTTCAAATGGGACTTCTTCGAATCCCAAATAATTTTCAAAAGGGACTTCTTCGAATTCCAAATCATTTAAAAAATAAAAAGGACTTCTTCGGATCCCAAATAATTTTTTTAAAAAAATGAACTTCCTCGGATCCCAAATAATTTTACGGATCCCAAATAATTTCAAAAAGGACTTATTCGGATCCTATATAATTTTAAAAAGGGGATTTCTTCGGACCCCACATCAAAATAAAATAAAGAGAATTTCTTCGGACCCCAAATTATTTTTAAAAAGAGATTTTCCGGATCCCAAATCAAAATAAAATAACGGAGATTTCACCCAAATCAAAAATAAAATAACGGAATCTCTTCGGACCCCAAGTCATTTTAAAAAGAGAATTTCTTCGGACCCCACATCAAAATAAAATAACGATATTTCTTCGGATCCCAAGATAAAATAAAGGAATTTCTTCTGACCCCAAATCAAATAAAATAAAAGGAAATATCGAAACAAACAGGAATTTCTTTGAATCGAGAGTCGATTTCAAACAAGATTTAAATAAGCCCTAATCAACTTGGAGCCTAAGTCCCATTCAAAGAGGCCTAATAAATAGCGACCAGTCCACATACAGGTCCTGAATCCGGTCCGCATATAATATAGGCTCAGTCCACATACGAGCCTCCAATCCAGTCCACTTGCAAATAAAACCAAAAACTCATTCGATCCACAAATAAAAAACCCAAAACTCATTCGATCCACAAATAAAAAAAAAAACCCAAAATCCATTCAATCCCATCGCCTTAATACATATAATTAAGGCAAAATCATATCCAAACCGACTATATTCTAAATTATATACTTAGAATTTAGCCAAACACATATACTTAGAGTTCATTCAAATCAACCCAACTAACCCTAATACATATACTTAGGGTGTAGTTTACATATATCTAGGGTAGAAACCAAATCAACTCAACTAATCCTAATACATATACTTAGGGTTAGTCAACCTTTTGCTCTAGCACATATATTTAGAGTGAAAAATCAATCAAATTTGATGAATCCTAATACATATACTTAGGGTTTAGTCAATTTTGCACTCTAGCACATATAACTAGAGTGAAAAACATATCAAACTCGGTCGATCCTAATACATATAGGACTTAGCCACCTCCTATTTTCGAGTAGCATCAAATCCGACCTATCTCAATACATATCTTTGGGGTTTGGTCATATCTTCACTTTGGAACCTACGCCAAATATGGAATCAAATATAATTGGACTCTAATACATATACTTAGAGCCAATTGAACCCAATTAAATTTTAGCACATATAATTAGAGTTTAATGTCGACTAGTGCTCAACACATATAATCGAGAACTAGTCAATTGCAAATCCAGCTGAATCCTAACACATATACTTAGGATTTGGCCAATCATTAGGATACGATTTATTCTATCCTCCCCGCAAAGGTCTCTTAATCGAAAGTGCCCCGATCACACGGGGGTAATTAACAATAGATGCTTGTGTCTATTGGAAGTCAAGGATCCGCAATACCTGATACCCATACACCCATCAACATATATAAATATTCATCTGAATAATGAATACCATCCCACGGGAATCCCGAAAAAGATGAACCGTGCGAGATGAGTCATTCAAGATCGCAGACAAACTATTGACTAATAGTTCTCACCCCCATTGGTTTGTTGTTTTTATTTCAGAGCCATCCACAGCGGGAGAGGCTTATTTTAGAGCCATCAACAACGGGAGAGACTCGGGACCATGGCAAGGGAGTAGCGCATAGCTAGAGTCACCCCTTCATGCCACTAAAGGTGGACCTGAGGCACTTTCCTTTTCGTTTTGGTTGGAGAGGTGTATTTATTTGATAGAGAGACCACCATGTATTTTGTAGGATGTAAAAAGTTGTGCCTCTTTTACGAATCAGTCCCCAAAAACCAAAACTACTATTTACATATTGGTCCCTGGCTTGTCTTTTAAGCTATTAAAAGTATCCAAATTTCGTTGCATCTGGTCCAACACCAGCAACGTACACCAGAAGCTTTTCTAGTCAATTATAACTCATATGGCATAGGCAAAACATGCTAATTAACAAATTAATTACGTCTAACATCGTTACGATAAATTGAAACCCATCCTACTTTTTGACAAACAAGATCGTCGCACCCCATGGTGAAACACTCGGTCAAATAAAACCTTTATCAAGAAGCTCCTGCAGTTGGTCTTTCAACTCTCGCAACTCTGTGGCAGCCATCCAATACAGGGCTTTAGAGATAGGTTTCGCACCCAGAGTCAAATCAATCGCAAATTCGATCTCTCGATCCAGCGGCAGCCCCGGCAAATCGGTTGGGAAAATGTCTGGAAACTCCCCCACAACAGGAATCTCCTCAAGCTTTGGCTGCTCTTTTTGTGTGTCCACCACAGACGCTAAGTCAGCGAAGCACCCGCTCCTCAGCATTTTAGTAGCCTTCAATGCTAAGATAATCCTCAGGGAAAAGCGGCTCTGATCACCGATAAAGGGAAACTCTAATCCGTCGAGGGTATGAAACAATACTTTCCGATCAGAGCAATCGATGGTGGCTTCATGGGTCGTAAGCCAATCCATTCTAAGGATGGCATCAAATTCTTTCATATCGATGACCATAAGGTCAGCTGACAGCACATGACCGTTGCCTTCCACCAAACAAGATCTGCACACTCGGCAAACCCTAACGCTTCCCACAGACATGTCGACCCACAAATCATACCCCATCGGTGAATGTGTCAAATCATAATTTAAAACAACCTTACCAGATATGAAGGAATGCATGTCACAAGAAAATAAAGTGTATATGCATAAACTGCTGAAAAATGTAATATACATGTCAGGACATCCGTGTCTCCTAACCCATCCTACTGTGTCATTTCATATTCCCGCACCTGGCTTGACTGACCGGAGCCACTCGAGTCCCGCCAGTTCTATGTCAACCACCAAATGTAACAATCCGACCAACTAACAATAATGACTCATTGAGCTAAAACTACCGGCCCAAAATGTTTAAACCCAGTTAAGATGTTTAGCCCTATTATATATATATATATATATATATATATATATATATATATATATATATATATATATATATATATATATATATATACATATGAATTAGGTTGATATACTATCGATAGTATCAAGTCATTGGTGCTACTAAGTTTTGAGCCCTTGGAATAAGTGATGTACGGTTAGGATGATAGTGGTCCCCTAGGGTGCGTTTGGAATCGGGTTAAGCTGGAATTAGCTAAACCGGGGATAAGTATAAAGTACGGAACTAGAGCGAAAACGCGTTTGGGATGGTTCCAGGGATAAGAGAATTTGTGTTTGGTTTAATACTGAGAAATAGGAGGGATAAAGAGGATAAGATGGGTAAATTACCTTTTTGCCCTCGAGAGTTAATATGTGATAAAAGTTGTTAAAAACGAATTAGTTCGTTTTAATTAATGGATTAATGATTTATAAAAATAAAATTAAAATTATAATCATAATTTAAATGTATTATTTACAAATAATACATTTAATTTAATAATTAATTTTTTCAACTTAAAATTTAAATTTAAAATATAAAATTTCAACATTTTAATTTTAAGATTTACAATAATATAAAAATAATTTTAAATAATTAATTTTTAACTTAATTTTTTTTTAAAATTCGTATATTTGTTAAATATTTGTAAATTTTTGCCCACGAGCTTTATTATGTCATTAAATTTTTCTAAACTCATTTTTCTCGTTTTAATAATAGATTATTGGTTTAAGAAAATAAAAATAAATTTATAATCATAAGTAAAATGTATTATTGAAAATCAAAAAATATATAATTTAATAATTAATTTTTTCAACTTAAAATTGAAATTTAAAATATAAAATTTCACACGCCTTAAATTTAAGATTTACAATTATATAATATTAATTTTAAATAATTAATTTTTAACTTAAATTTTTTTTAAAATTCTCAAAATTCGTATATTTGCTAAATATTTGTAAATTTAAGCCCACGAGCTTTATTATGTCATTAAATTTAAAATAAACTCGTTTTTCTCGTTTTAATAATGGATTATTGGTTTAAGAAAATAAATATAAAATTTCAACATTTTAATTTTAAGATTTAAAATTTTATAATATTTATTTTAAATAATAAATTTTTAACATAAAATTTTTTTAAAATTTGGAAAAATCGTATATTTGCTAAATATTTGTAAATTTTTGCCCTCAAGCTTTATTATGTGATTAAAATTTTGTAAAATCGTTTTTCTTGTTTTAATTAATAGATTAATGGTTTTAAAAAATAGAAATAAAATTATAATCATAATTAAATTATATTATTTAAAAATAATATTTAATTTAATATTTTATTTTCTCAAATTAAAATTTAAATTTAAAATATAAAATTTCAACATTTTAATTTTAAGATTTAAAATTTTATAATATTTATTTTAAATAATAAATTTTTAATATAAAATTTTTTTAAAATTTGGAAAAATCGTATATTTGCAAAATATTTATAAATTTTTGCCCTCAAGCTTTATTATGTGATTAAAATTTTGTAAAACCGTTTTTCGCGTTTTAATTAATGGATTAATGGTTTAAAAAAATAGAAATAAAATTATAATCATAATTAAATTATATTATTTAAAAATAATATTTAATTTAATATTTTATTTTTTCAAATTAAATTTAAAATTTCAAACATAAAATTTTAACATTTAAATTTTAAAATTTAAAATTTTATAATATTAATTTGTGATGATGAGAGTGTATTGGAAAGAGAGAAAGGAGGTGGGATGAAGGAAAAGAGAGAGAGGAGAGAGGGATTTGTGATGATGAGAGTGTATTGGGAAGAGAGAAAGGAGGGGAGAGGAGAGAGAGTGATGAGAGAGTTTTTATTAAAATAATATGTTGGGAGGAGATAAAGTAGGGAAGGAGGGTAAAATGGTAAAAAATATAATATTAAAATAATAAGTTGGGATTTGTTATACCAGCTATTCTGCCTGTTCTGGGTTAAGCAATACCAGATGATTCCTGGAGCGTTTGGGAGAATAAGGAGGATAAACCCGCTATTCCCGGTTCTAGTCCCGAACCAAACGACCCCCTAGGGTTTAGTGGGTGGTTGGTTGAATAGTAAAAATTATAGGGGATCACTATAATCCCAACCGCATATCCTTTCATCCAAGGGCTTAAAATTTGGTAGCATCAATTGTTTCGTGCCATCGATAGTATTCCAACCGAACTATATATATATATATATATATATATATATATATATATATATATATATATGTATATATATATATATATGTATATATATATATATATGTATATATATATATATATGTATATATATATATATAGGTATATATATATATATGTATATATACATATGTATATATATACATATGTATATATATACATATGTATATATATACATATGTATATATATACATATGTATATATATACATATGTATATATATACATATGTATATATATACATATGTATATATATACATATATATATATATACATATATATATATATATATATATATATGTATATATATACATCTATATATATACATCTATATATATATTATATTATGATATATATAACAACATATATATATATATATATATATATATATATATATATATATATATATATATATATATATATATGTATATATATATATATATATATATATATATATATATGTATATATATATTATATATATATATATATATATATATATATATATGTATATATATACATATATATATATGTATATATATATATATATATATATATATATATATATATATATAGTATATATATATGTATATATATACATATATATAATATATATACATATATATGTATGTATATATATACATATATATATATATATACATATATATGTATGTATATATATACATATATATATATATATATATATATATATATATATCTATATATATATATATATATATATATATATATATATATATATATATATATATATGTATATATATACATACATATATATATATATATATATATATATATATATATATATATATATATATATATATATATATATATATATATGACTAATTCAAATCCTAGGGGTATAATCTTGAGACATTAGTGGATTAGCTAAGTCGGCATTTATATCTTCACTTTCATTTTCCAAATCAAAGCGATGAGTAGAATCTCCAAGGGTAGAAATAATCGAATTTGGAGATGTTGACGGTGATGAAAAGTTCAGTTGCGAGATAAAAAAATCAACTGAAGGTATTTCAATATAAGAATTACTTCTACGAGCATACTTCCGTTATGTATATTTACCTATAATACATTGTGTACAAGATAATAAATTTAAGTATCAACTTTATATTTAATATTCTCTCCGTATGTATCAACTAATCATAGCTCAAAAACGAACCTACATAAATCTCCAAAGGCATGGTAAAATGTGGGAAAGGTTTATCATACCATTTTTCTTGCTTTCTTTATTAGACTTGGATAGAAAAAATAAAATATAATTATTTTGTAAAATGATAAAAGAATGTATATTAAGAAAATGATATTTGACTAAGTGGTGTCATCCCAACCAAAACCATTAAGATTGGTCAACAATTTTACTATTGGAAAAGCTCTCTTTAATTATTTCTCTTGATCTTTAATTTGAACCATTTGTAATTGAGCAGTAAAAAATTTTGCATTCATTACTAAATCTAAGATCGTGCTTTTTCAAAAATATTACTAAATAATTTTTATTTGCATTTCAATCCATTTTGCTCTACTTTTTATTTTTGGCTCGTTACTAGTATGACAACATATCAAATATATATGAAAGAAGATAAGCATACAATTATAAAAATAAAACACATGATTATGTTAATATTACTATGCGGTATGTCCACATTGGTCTGTTCTGTTTTATCTAGCTATTTTACATGAGATTTTGATAAGTCAAGAATAAGTATGAATTATATGTTTTTTTTTTTTTAGAGAGAGAGGAAGATAGCATGCTACCCACTTCTTGATCATTATTTATTCTAATAAGTCAAGAATAAATATAAATTATGTTATTTATTCTAATAAGTCAAGAATAAATATAAATTATGTTTTTTTTTTAGAGAGAGAGAGAAAAAGATAGCAGGCTACCCGCTGTATTTATTTTAAAATAAACTTAACTGGAAATGTAAAGTAACTGGGCTTCGAATTCGGAAAACCTTAAATATCAATCACCAAGCCCTTTGCCACTTACGCTAGGAACAGTTGATATGAATTATATATTTCTTATTAGACAAAAAAACATATCTCCTAACATCTTAACAAATATTATTGTTATAATCAAGATATCTATTCTTATCCTAATTTCTATGTGAGAAGCAGAATATTTTAAAAAAATTTAATAATCTATAAATAAAGCCCATTCTCTCATATTTTGAATGTAAGAAAAAATAAAAGGATTTATTCCTTCTCCTTATCAGTCTTAAAGCACTGATCATAGCACTGTTCATGGGTCAAGTACTGATTTTTCTCAGGAGCATCAACTGATTTAGATTAATGCATCCGAAATCGTTCTAAAACTTTCTTGTTGTATGTTTCTTGAGACAAACTAAGGATCCTTTTAGAACGGTCTCGAATCGGAGCACATAACTCGCCTCACCCATATCCTTCATCTGGTAGAGGATAACAAAATGAATTAAAAAGTTTCTACTTAAAGTAAATGCTCAGAACCCAATAAGAAATGCAAAACGCAAAATCTGGCTTGTAAAACAGCTAGAGAAAAGTGAATAGATGATACAAATTATATAGACGATAAATGTGCGTCTTCGCACACATAATTCCGCAAAAATACAATTAGAGACCAACCACAAAGATCTTCCTGAATGAAGGGTTAAAATCCGGGAACAAAAAATTGCTTAACAACTAACCATTAAGCCGGTAGCCCAAACTATTTGGCATCAGGCGGCCGATCTCGGGCGATGCAGATCCTGCAGCTCCATCCACAGGGGCACAGTATTTGAGTTAATGCCTCAATAATAATGAGATAATTAATATACAACAGGACAATGTCCTTTTTACCAGAAAAGCACTTTTCAGTGCACATCATAACCACCAGTTATACATATATAATCTGGCATACAATGAACAAAAACTAAAGATTACAACAAAAAAGCGACACCACAAAAGGGAAGGAAAGCGGCGGGCAACCATCCCTCCCATTAGAGAGAAAAGACCGTCAGAAGCACATCCCATGCTTAAATCTTCAAGGCGCTGACTTTGTCGATCTGATGGTCCATCCACGGTGGAATAATAAAACGGTTTTGGATGCGCCCGAACGCGGTCGAAGTATTAAATGGATAGCTTCATCCGCGGGAGGTAACAATTCACGAGGATATCGGCTCGTAGGGGTAGGAGAGCCACGGATGTTTCAGTGCTTCTGATGCACTCGGGCGCTTCTTGGGGTTTATCTCGAGAAGATGTACGACAAACTCAATGAACCCTTGATCCGCCATTGGAAGGCGGTGCCGCAAGGACGTCTTCTTTGGGATCAAGTATTCTAGCCTATTTGTTTCCTGATAAAGGAGAGTGGTTATACATAACTAGTCTGAATCTCATTATACAAAGACGGTAACATGAAATGTAATTTTGCAGTAAGGTTCTTGACGCAAATCTTGTACATACGAAACGGCTATAGCAAGTGATTCGAGTCAATGACTAGCACTTCAACTGCAGATGGCAATGTAGATGACAGTATATGAATTAATATCAAATAGTTATTCTTTACATTTAAGCTCAAATCATTTCCCTTGAATTGTTTAGGCAAGCTAAGACATTTGAACTCATGATTTTATCGTATGTTGCCAACCTATTCTGGGTTTTACAAATTCAGAAAACAAGCCACTTTTGAAGAAAAATTTGGAATTCATTTTGTCACCACAATAATCAAATGCAACACACATTCATTGCATTGAAGAATGAAAGAAATGCTCCAACATTTTGAGCGAAGAATTCTAACCTGATTCCTTTCGTACAACATATGGTTCTTTGTGAAGTATTTGTATGTATCTCGTCCCTTTGCGAGCATCCCTTGCTCAATGGGGCTTATAATTCCGATCACTCGAGCAAGCAGTGTTGCAGGAGAATCATTTTGGAAAAGAACCTAAAGAGAGAGAGAGAGAGAGAGAGAGAGACAGAGAGAGAGAGAGAGACTGATAAATTCAGTCAATTAAAGTCATAAAGCATCTATATATATGTATATATATATACACCTGCAAAGTAACCAATTTACTAAATACATATCCCCCTAAAATCTGAACTTCTATATGCCACCCTTGAAAGTGCAGTTTCCTACAAATGTGGGAATCATCCGATTCATGGAGGGGAAGTGGGTTTCAAAACAAGGATATTTTTGGAAGAACAAGGGTACATAAGTAAGAAATTAAATTTTTGAAGGAAATGAATACATTTTAAAATTTTGAAGGGGCACATGCGTCAGAAAATGATTTCTCAAACATTATAGCAAACAGAAAATAGAGCTTACATTTCCGGTACAAAGTTCAGCAAGGATGCATCCAAGCGACCAAATATCAATCTTTTTGTCATAAGGAAGACCCAATATAACCTCAGGTGCACGATACGATCGTGACTGTACATACGAACATAAATGGTCGGTCTCAAAGCAGCTACTCCCAAGGTCAATGACTTTGACTTCACATCTGCTGTAGCTCTTCACCAATATATTTTCAGGCTTCAAATCACAATGAATAAGACCAAGGCCGTGCAAAAACTGAAGTGCCTCCAGACACTGAATAGTTATTGACTGTAGATCGAAATTAAAAAGGAAATTAGCAAAAATGTAAAATAACCTAAACAACAAAGTTCAAGACGCGGGCCAAAGGGGAGTTGAAATTTAAACAACCAAAAGAAATAAAATAAATAAACAACCTGCAACCTCGGCATGGTGAAGTAAACCTCGCCTCCAGATTCTCTATTGAACTTGTGAAATTCATATAAGTTTGCCTTGAGAAGTTCACAAACTATCAGCAAGTGTTCCTAAAGAATAAAACACAAATTAGTTGAACAGTTAAATAGATTTCTCACTTGAGATAGAACACTTGATGCAGTACATAATAGAGGGTGAGTTGCTATGTTGATGCCCAAACTTAACCCAATTTCTCATTTTAATGGCAAAATTTTTTAATTGTTTCAATCAAGTCCCTAACATTTCAATTAAGTCTATGCCGTCAATAAGCCTGTTTAATAAGACAGAAGTTGCCACGCAGCAGTTTCTATTGGAGTTACTGGGCTTTTTGACTGAAGGGACTTAGTTGAATGGTCAACTAATATGATGGACATAGAGAATTATATTGGTTCCAAGCAAAAAAGAAATAGAAATATATAGCTCTATGGCTGTAATAGCTGAGGAAAAAAACAAAAGCATTAGCAAAAGACAATTCTTGCTTCTACTGATGGATGTTAAATATGTCTTGAATTCTTGAACCGCAAAATTTCCTAACTCTATTCTATTTCTCTCAACCCATTAAGTTAAGCTAGAAGTATGCCTAATCTTATTAAGATTATTCCTAATCTTATTGAATTGTAGTCACTAATACAAATATATCCTTTATTCTATTGATTAGATGCGGCACATAAGAGGAAGTATAGGTGTATTTTAGATGCTAGGATTTTTGTGAGAGAGGCATCTTTTGTACTGTGTTGGGATTATAGTGAGAGTCTCCGCTCCATTTTCATCCATGGACAGACCAGTGGCCGAACCACAAAAATATGTGTTCTTTATTTTTCTTCTCTTTTTCTTGATTCTCTTTTGCATGTTCGCACTTGATAAACTAGATCTTTCCCGCATTTATCGTAACAAACTAGTATCATAATTAGATTATTCTTTTGGATGTTTAAGACGTCGATAAAATTTGAGATCGAGAAGTTTAATTGCACCAACAGTTTCGCTATTCGGCAAGTTAAGAAGCAAGCCGTTCTAATGCAAGAGGGGTTGCAAAAGGCATTATTGGAGAAGGAGAAGATTGGTGAAGATTGGTACTTCGGAGAACCTCGCGAATTTGCTTATTAAGCCTCTTTCGATGACCAAATTAATATTATGAAGACTTGATTTGTATGTGCAGTAGCACTTGAGGAACCGTTGGGATTTTGAGAAAAGATGAAAAATTTCAAGCCAAGGTGGAGACTATTAGATGTCTCGAATTCTCGAACCGTAAGGTTTTCTAACCCTATTCTATTTCTCACAACCTATTAAGTTAAAGCTAGGATTATGATTAATCTTATTGAGATTAATCAATCTTATTGGGTTTTAGTCACTAATATAAATATATTTATTATTCCATTGATTTAGTATCGAAGATGAAAAGGAGCATGAGTGTATTTTGAAGGTTGGGTTTTGGTGAGAGAGACATCTTTTGTACTCTATTTGGACAAGGATTTGAGTATCCATCGGCACGGTCTGTATCTACCGTGCTGTATCGTGCCAACAAAATATCGGCACAATCAAGGATTTAAGTGTCGTGGCACGGGATCGTGCCGAAAACTTGCCGGCACGGTACTGCACGGTGCGTGCCGAGCCGTGCCGATGAGTGTCGGCCACAAAAAATACATGCGTGCCGACACATAATGTCATGAAATATTTATTTTTTTTTGCCAACAATTTTTTTTAATTACTTATTATGCATCTTTATCAAATATTTTGAACTTTATTGAGAAAATCACTTAGTAATTTTAAGAAAAAAGAATTTTAAACTGTGCCATCGGCACGGAGACTGTATCGTGCCGGTATCTTGTTGGCACGGTACAACACGGTGGATACGGCCCGTGCCGATAGATACTTAAATCCTTGGGCACGATACAACCCCCGTGCCGATGGCACAGATTAAAACCCTCTTTTCTTTAAATTACTAAGTAATTTTCTTGATAAAGTTCAAAATATTTGATAAAGATACATAATAAGTTATTAAAAAAATTTGTTGCTAAATAAAATAAATATTCCATGGCATTATGCGTTGGCACACAAGTAATTTTTTGACCGGTACTCATCGACACCACTTGGCACGCACCGTGCTATACCGAGCCGGCAAGTTTTTGGCACGACCCGGTGCCGCGGCACTTAAATCCTTGTATTTGGATTATAATGAAAGTCTTTGCTTCGTTTTTACCCGTGGACATAGGAAAAATGGCTAAATTACGTAAATATTTGTGCGCTTTATTTTTCGTCTCTTTTTCTCGATTCTCTTTTATTTTTTCACACCCGACGAACTAGATCTTTCTGCTTTTGTCGTAACAATGGATCACAGAGAAATGGCATAAAACTAAAAGGCAGCATGAAATATATACTGCAAAGTGTCAATTCTCTTGAAAAGGGAACAGTTTAGATTTTCAGAGAAAAAATTTCACAGCCTAAAATTTTTAGGAAGTTGCATGTGACATTATTAATCTTCACGTTGTGATTGAGATTCCGAAGTTAGAATCACTTTGAAGGTTCTCCTATGTTATCTATATGTTTTAAGATTCAAACTTAGAAGATAAATTTAGAATTTTCCCTAGGTGATTTGATGTACAAGCCAACAGCTTAAAAGGCTAATTAAGTGAAGCATCAGCTAGAGTTCTATCAATGTCTGTTGGCGCCATTAAACATATATGGGGCTAGTATCCGGTCCAGGCAAAAACAAGGCCTTGTCTGATAGGCTTATGGGCATAGCATTGGTTCCCCAACAAGCTCCTTTAGACTTGGCCCACATACTTGATAGAGCCCTACTTTGAAATTTCTGATAGAATGATCTTCTATCAGAAATTTAGAATTTCCCCTAGGTTATCTGATGTACAAGGCAACGGCTTAAAAGGATAATTAACTGAAGCATCGGCTAGAGTCCTTTCAATGTCTGGTGGTGCCATTAAATATATATAGGGCTAGTATCCAGTTCAGGCAGAAACAAGGCCCTGTCTGATAGGCTTTCGGGCATATAGCATTAGTTCCCCAAAAAGCTCCCTTAGACTTGGCCCACATACTCAATAAAGCCCTACTAAGAAATTTCTGATAGAATGATCTTCAATCAAAGTGCCATCTGTCTCACAACAATTAATCCATTTTGTATGATGGCTCTAGCTAACATTAATCAGACCCTAATCTACACCGCAGTACTGCAGTGCCCTCACCTTCCCCCTCTCCCTCTCTTACCACCAGTATTGTTGCCAAATGACCTTTCTCCTGCCAAACGATGTTGCTAGCTTATTTGTGCACATGAGTGTTGCTGTCTGCTAAGCACCATAATCAAATAGTGCGCTTTCAGGTTTTGGATTAGTGTAGGGTTATAGGTGTTCTACAAATAAAAAAACATTAAAGACAGACCTACACTCATGGAAGACCATTTGCACTTTAAGAAACAGTTGAGGAAAGACTGAAATACAAAAAGTTACAAAACGAATAGGTTGAAAGAAGCATCAAGCAACTATCAGTGCTTGCCAATTGCCATCTAATATTACCAGTTGTGTTAGATAACAGACATAGTGAGGAAGATGACTGACACACCAAAGTCGAGCTAATAATATAATATTTTAAACATTTGCTGTGTACAGAATAAACACATTTACCAAACCAAAATTCATGGTTCTCTGTACAGTTCTATCACAGGATTAAGAGATGAGCAAGGGCTAACTAGGATGTTGCATACCATATCACCCCTCTCCGAGTAAGGATGTGTCACATTCTCGTTTTGGATACAAAAGGAACTTGACGCATACCAGGGCATTCATACTAGCAAATTTGTCACACAAATGGCTACACGTGATATATATACACAAGTTTGTAACCTTCTTACTTCTGACTCCATGAAAGAGGCTACAACCTGGTTATTCCAGTCAGTGTCGATAACCAGCGCAGCCGTACCTATTCATATCCAACAAAAAGTTGCAGGTTGAATAGTTTCAGTCCCAAAAGGAACCAACTCCTATTCTTCACTAAGCATGTTCATATATGGCACAATAGAAGCTTTATTAGCGCAAGTAATGCTAGAGAAATGACTAGGCAGTTGAAAAGTACATAAATTACACGGTACTTAAATTCGCACAAGGCTAGGTACTTGACATGTACTTAAACTGCACTAATTACGACATAGTAAGGTTAGAGAAATTACCTGGTTATTAATGTACAAGTTTGGTCGCTGGGAGACGGTTTGAAGAAAAAGATTACAAATGGGTCAGCTTCTAACCAAACATTTCTGACATTAAAGCATATTAGTTCGCCCAGTAGACTTGAATATCAATAAAAGAAGATTTATCGACTAGAAATTTTGGTCAGTGGACCCAATGGGCAAGTTCGCCATTAACAAGAGAAGCAAGCTAGAATATATATAAAACTTTCGAAAAAAAAAAGGTTGCGAAATAAAACTCTCCAGTTTCCTAAGTTTAATAAAAAATGTCAACAATGTCAGGAAGGATGTTGTTTCAAAGTTTTGATCTGGATGATAGAACTGTGACATAAACATAGAAATTTAAATTGGACTACTTCAGGTCCAACAGGAAAATCATGAAATCTTGGAGCTGCAGGATGACAATGTGACCTAAGGATAATGAGATGACTATCCACTCCCTTCATTATATGAAATGCCATGATATAATCAAGGTTCTCAAGGTGATGCCATTATAACACTGGCTAAGAGCTTAAGAGGACATTCTAAATTAAACAAGCTCTAGAGCAACTCTAGTGTGGTACAATAAAAGGTGTTCTATTCTCCTTTACATCTACCATTATCTCAGCATGTTTCACTTAACCATACTGTAATCCAAAATCACTACTAATGAACTTTCATAAAGTAATTTCACATTAATATAAGACTCAAAAATAGAAATGAAAGAGTTTAATAGGTTTTACCCGATAGTAGAAGTAATCATACAAGCGCAGAATGTGATACTTGTCTGCAGGATCATGCTTGTTGACATGTTTCAAAAGCTTGATTTCATCGAGGCTTTGATCAAAAAAATCTTTGTTGTTCTTTATAATTTTCACACATACATCCATTCCAGTGTGCAAGTCATGTGCCTGAATAGCTTTGCTAAAGGCAGCTGAGCCGAGATACTCAGTAACATGATATCGCCCAGCAATTACGGAGTTCAAAACAACATTGAAATTCTTGTCTTCTTCAAAGCCAGTTCTGGTAAAATATCAGCAAAAAGGATGGAGGGAAAATGTTAAAAAACAAATTTATAACGAGAAGAAAACTATGTTTAGCTATTTGATGCAATAAGAAGGAGAAAAAAAAGAAGTTATATATCATGAATTACACAATCCAGGATAGTGCCACATGAAAAATGAAAAAGTAAAAATATGCCAACACCCCTGAAATATAGGCCATTTGGTGTGACGCCCCCAATAATCCCACATCGGATGTGGATGGAATTGTGTTTGGGTTTATATAAGACATGGACACTAGTAATAACAACTGGATTTAAACATTTTGGGCTGTGGTTTGGGCCCAACGAAAGTTAATATTGCTAGTGGGCCGAGTCGTTACATTAGGTATCAGAGCCAGGTTACCAGCCGGAAGTGTACGGCGAGTCTCGGCTGAGTCTGGGTCTAGATGACAGGGCTAGCGAGACGAGTCTCACATCACCTGGTGATCTTGGGCTTGGGCTGCTATGTGTGTGTTTGGGCTGACGAGGACGTCAGGCCTAAACGGGGGGAGTCTGTGACGCCCCCAATAGTCCCACATCGGATGTGGATGGAACTGTGATTGGATTTATATAAGACATGGACACTAGTAATAACAACTGGGCTTAAGCATTTTGGGCTGTGGTTTGGGCCCAACGAATTAATATTGCTAGTGGGCCAGGTCGTTACATTTGGAGAAAGACACTTTAAGTTTGTTTTCTCCCTTTTTTATTACGGACACCTCTTCAACATTTTGATCATTCTCATTTAAGCTATTTTAGCCAGTCAACTTGCAGATTTTGTTAACTAAAGCAGCAATTCCTCAAATTGAATTGAATCCCCAGCCCAAGCATGTAATTGGGAGGGTCTCCATTTATTTTACCAAAGAAAAATGGATACGTGGATTCCTTATTAATCTCGTACATGAAATAAATAAGTGGAATAAGAACTGAATATACCTGTTTTTCCTATGCACAATCTTAAGATTGAAGGTTTCAAACTCGTCCTCCTGAGCCTTTATCTGCCTTACTTGTTCCTGCAATGCAGCCACTTCTTCATCCTCCAAATTTGCCGCAGGGTCTTCCTGTGCACCATCAATTTTGTGATCTCTAAGCTTCTCGATATCCTCTGTTTCAGCAAAGGCATAATCTGATGCAGACGATGTAGTTGAGTCTCTTGATCTATTAACATCGGAAGTTTTTGCATCTCTTGAACTCCTTACAGGGGAAGAATCACTACTTTTTCTTCTCCATAAGGCAAGCATATCGTCTGTACCCATTCCATTGGCACGTTCATCAGCATCATCGCTGGCAAAAACATTACCCTCCTCAGACCATAATGATTTACCAGAGTCCACATTCGCAATGTCTCCAGTACTTAACGGAGGTAGGAAAGAAAACCCAACATCAAGAATACTTGTTCCTGTTGGAAAAATACCCTTTTCAGAAGCCAAAATGTAGTTATCTTGGTCCTGTTTTGTCACCTGTACATTTTCTTTCTTCAAACTATTTAGATTGGTCTTGCTAGTTTTACCAACATTGCTATCACGAAGGTATTCTATGTCTCCCCCTACCAAGCTTTCACATGCCTCACTGCTGATATCAGCAGCATCACTATTCATGCCCACGCCAATTGACCGAACTGAACAATGCTGATCACCTTCTAAGAAAGGACCATTGACCCGAGCCTGCTCAGAGTCATCTAAAACATTCCCATTTCCTAACAAAACTAGTTCATCACTTTGTGTAACAAAACCCTCCCAAACTGGCTCTCCCCGCATTAATGTTAGCTCTTCAATGTCCATAAGTTGCCCATCATATTGAGCTATCAAAGAATTTTCATCTATTATTGGCACCTCAGAAGACGCTATCAGTTCAATATTCTTTTCCCGACAATACTGTTCACCTGACAAGTAAGAGTCCTCTGCGAAAGATTGATCGTCATCTTCACCTTTTGTTGGGAGGCGATCTGGTTGCTCGAAACCACTACTATGGCCGGTTCCCTTCTCATTATCACTAGGATAGTCAATCTCATGAGCCAGAAACCATGCTTCATCCTCAATGGGTTGTCGTGTGTATCCGATATCATCATCATCATCATATTCATCAGAATCCCAGTACTCGTTTGGATAGTCAATTGATTCGTCACCAACAGTTGCAAAACCAGATACTAAATCAGAAGTATCCTCAGCAATGCCTTGGCTCACAGACAACCAACTAGTTCCAATTGTTCGCTTCCCACCTGAAGATACAAAGCAAGAAGGTTAAACACAAAGTTGAAATTTGACTAAGGCTAAAACGCGGGCACTGCCCTAAAAAAATATGTGTTTGCCCTTTACTCCCCTAAACAAGGGGTTATATGTAAATTTTAATTATCACGGCAGGAAAAATGCAAATCATGACAAATTCAACGGGTTATCGACATTTTACCCATTATTAAATGCAGATAACAAACACCACGGAAAGTAACGGAGTGTCCAAATAGTACTATTGAATTACATCTGATTTTGTTAAATATCTTAGATAGTCTGAAGATATTTCAATAACAGGAAGGATTATGTTCTAGAGTGGCGCAGGCCAACTTGGCCTCATAAGAATCAGACAAAGCAGGAAAAACATAAACCCTGAATTGATTTCTCCGGAAAAGAAAAAAAGGAAGGAAAGAATAAACAAGTTAAAAAGCTAAATTGTCTGCCAGAGCTTGAAGTCAAACAACAACACAAAGTAACATACATCCCATCTCCTCACAGGGGCTTTGCATGACAAGATACATTTTCACTTTTGCAACTTCAGACTAAAATTCAGTTTTACAAGTTCAGATTGCTTTTACTATATAGGAACAACTGAGTAACATGCCTTGCATTAAATGCAAGAAGTCAAACCATTTAACAAACAAAACAAGAAAGAAAGAATTGTTCCTACCACAACTCAAGCCAGTTTCTTATCTATGTTAAAAGGCACGCCTAAGCCCCACGCCTCAGTGCCTCAGGGCAGCGAAGTGTGCGCCTCAGACACGCCTAGTAATATTTACGCTTTATAGGTGTAAGGTTTGAGTTTTCGGTTCTCGGATTTTTTTCAATATATTCAAAAATGTTAAGGGATTAAAGAAACTTTCTAATGTGAACGCTTTCTTCCCATTTTCTCTTGGTCGTTCTCTCTTCCACCCCCCAATGGCAAGAAGAAGCAAGAAGAAGCAAGAAACAGTAGCAAGCACTTTTAAATTAAAAATTGAAACATATTTTTTTTCTTTTTAGTTTGAGAACATTTATGCACGTGATTTCTTTGCTTTTTTATGATTATTTTATTTTTGTATGGCTATCTTTGAATTTTTCAATGTAAAACATCCATTTAAATTAGATTTGTTAAAAGTGTTTTTTTTTATTAGATGTGTGCCTCACCTTCTTGAGGCATGCGCCTCGCAGTGCGCCTCGTGCCTAGACTCCAGAAGGACTTTGCGCCTCACGCTTTTTCAAACACTATTGTTACGTCATCTAATTAAACGACCACAAAAATTTTAAACCAATATCAAAATCAACCAAGGAATTTCTGTCTCCATAGAGAAAAATGTAATTTTGTTTTTTAAACAAAGTAATCGTTGCATCCAACTTTATCATCCTTCAGCCCTTTTATCTCTTATCTAGTCACCTAGTATCAAACAAAGTTATGCCTGACAGTCATCTTATATTATCTCCTTCTGCAAGACATAGCTATTAAATAAGTAGTTCTCATTTCAATATGAACCCAACCAGCACCACCCCATTTCAGAAAAAAGTGGAGGCATACTATATATGAAAGTTCAATTTTTAATGTTGATGTAGAGGCCTCTCCTTATTTTAGGCTAAGTAGGCCCTACGTTCAACCCAAAACTTTTTTTAAAAAAACTCTGGCATCTTTTGTCGCTTTCCATTCCTACGCCTCGCTTTCTTCCTCTCTCCATCTCCACGCGAGATCTCCTACATTGGACTCAATGGGGGAGCACCCTACGCACGCTTCTCGTCATCTTGGTGAGTGTATGATTAAAGAGCGCTAAGATCCTAATAAAATCAAGTAGAAGATAGTAGTGATCTACTCTTCGTAGTATATCTCCGATTTTTTTTTTCTATTTGTTAATTTTTAGAGCTTATAAATCATCAATTTCAACTTTATTTCTTAAATATAGTAGATTTTTTTTAACAAATTAGTTGTTTATTAGTACTAGAATAAAGCGGTATATAATTTATATTTGAGATCTTAATTGTTACGGTGTACTGATATATGTTAACGATCTCAATCTGTTCAATTTTTAGGAAAAAAAGTTTTTAGATGTCAAATTAGCCAACTAATCCACTCCAATTTCTAGATAGGGTAACATTCGTGAAAGAGTAAATATGTAATTCTTGATAAATTATTGTGATTTATGATTAAAAATCATGGCTTGACATTGCTGTAATCTAAAAATCTTCGAATCAATAAATCCATGGCAGAGCTTGGATCTCCACCTCTGCTCTCCACGTTGACAGGCGGCCGTCATCGTTGAGTTCACTTGGGAAAAGGTAACCGAGCGCATTACCAAGATCAACGACATCTCTGTCCTCAGCCACTGCGATGCCGTCGAAACCCCAGGCTCCGCCTCCATCGCCTTCGACACCACACTCTTCGAGGCCTCAATGGACGCCACGACGAGATCGAACGCACAGATTCGTCCAACTTTCACAAGGTATTTGCTATTCCTCGTCATCTCTTCTCTTTTCTTCTTGGGTTGGTAAATGATAATTTTTTTGTGCACATTTTGTATTTTAGGTTTTTTTCTTTAAATTTCTACCCACTGCATTACGTGGGAGTCTACAATAGTCTCAATGTATTGGCAAAATTTGGCCTTATGACTTTATCAACCTTTTCCATTCTTTGCGGGTAGCAGTAAAAAGTGAAAGACAAGAAGCAAGTTGTTTACCATAGACACATAATGGAGTTTGACAAATTAGACAGCCTAACAGGGATAAATATTTAAGGTAAACTTTTAAAACATTTTGCTCAAGGAAATAGGTTGATGATGTAAACTGCAGCAATCAACTAACGACCAAATCTATTTTAGAGACATTTTAAGCAATTTTGTTTACATTCTATTATTTCTAGTGGCAAATGATGTGTACTTAATTTATTTCTTATCATATGTTAAAAAAATGATGTTCAAAGTTATCATAATCTGTAATATAAAAAGTGTTACAACCAGGTTGCTTGGTCTATAGAAAGTCATCATTAGATGTAATTTCCAGATATAAAATTTCAAATAAATATTCATATGTTTATCAAAGCATGGCATGTCCCAAGGGTAAACACCAAAGTTTGAAGTGCCGCCCCGTGCCGTACCGTGCCCCCAATATATGGGGGCACGGTACCGGGGGGGTGCCACAGCACCCCCCGTGCCGCGATACCCTCGCGGGTATCGCGTGAGACAGCGCAATACCCGCATGGGTATCGCGGCACGGGAGGTCTCGTGCCTTTTTTTTTCCTTTTTTTTTTGTTTCTTTGGTGCTAAGCCCACCTCCAGGCTTCCCCCCTCCCTTCTCTCTCTCTCTCTCTCTCTCCAGGTAGTTTTGTTTTTTATTTGTGGGTTTTTTTTTCTTTTTGGTTTTTTTTTGGTGGGTTTTTTTTTCGTTTGGAGATTTATTTTTATTATTATTTTTTTGGTGGGCTTTTGTGCCTCTCATCTGTTTTTTTTTCTTTTGGTAGAATTTTTTTTTTGGTAGGTCCTTATGTCCTTTATTCCATTTTTTTTTTTGGGTGATTTTTTTTTTGGGGGGTTGGCCTTTGTATCCCCACGTGATTTTTTTTTGAATATTTAAAATTTGTAAAGCTCTTTTTTAAAAAAAATATAAAATTAGATAATTTTTTATATGCAGTTTATAAAAAGTTGAAAATAGATATACTTGATTTAATTATTATATGGTTAAATTTTTAATTATTTTGGATAGATCTAGTATTTTATATGAGATTTGCGACAAAAATTATTTTTACCTTGAAAATTCTATTTTTGAATTTAAAAAATTGAAAATACTGATAAAATTAAAAGCTAAATTTAATCAATTGATACTTAAATTTGTTTAATTTATTTGTCATATAATTTATTGCTCATATTGTTCTTTTTCATCATGTTGTTCTTTTTCTAACTTTCTTGAATGAATTTTACTAGTAAATTTTATTATTATATTTTAATTTCTATTCTCTATGAGATATAGTTTCTTTTTACATTTAAAAAAGCTTATCACTATATTAATTGATTAGTATAGTAAGCTATATATAGTCAATATTCATAATTATTTGACTAAATCTTTCAAAATAACATTATAAAAGCTTATTGGGAACAAAAAAATTATAAAAAAAAACGTGCCAGAGCGTGCCACTGGGAGATCATGCATATCCATCAGTACGCAAGCGTGCCACGTGTCGGCACGGAAGCGTGCCCGTGCCATGCCGTGCCCGGCGGACAACGGCACGCCCCCGTATCATGGCACTTTATTCCTTGGTTAACACACTCTTTTTTATCGAAGCATGGCATGTCCCAAGAGTTAACCGACTCTTCTTGAACTTGATCTCAAATTAAATTGTCTCTTCAATAAATCAGAAGTTACAACCTACAATTTAATCTTCCAGCTTTAAAACCACAATCTTATGCAACCTCCCAAAATTCAAAACTTCATTAGATCATTCAATGATACAAGAATAGAAAATCGTTATCTTTACAATGATGATTGTGATAAATGCTACTCTTAGTAAAGAATACTGAAGAAAACATTAAAAAGAAAGTATTAAAATAAGTCACACGATCAAGAAGCTCCTTGGAATGTATCTCTAAAAAGGCATCAAAAGGTAGCTATCGATGAGTAGTAATTGCATTCTTAGGATAAAAGAGAATCTTTCTATTTTCCCTATCATTCAGTTTCTTGTTCTTTTAACAAGATTTCACTAGAAAATCAGCACACCTAAAGACTGATTTTGGCGAGTATCACTTCTAGACTTCCCCATCAAAAATCTGAATTATGCAATAGAGTGTCACTTTTAGACGACTACCTTATTTAGTGCAACAGAATACAATCACCATGTCTTTTATAGCAAGTTAAACGACACCATTCTTTTGGCAAACTCAAGTTGAAAATATGAGAATACAAGAAAACATAAAGATGAAAGGCAATGCAGAAAGGAATCCTGTGATATAGATCAGGCAAGAAAACAACCAGACTGCTACTAAAGAACTTTAAAAATACGCAGCATAGAGCTCAAAGTAGTAAAAATATGTGGATAGTCCCTATACTATTCCAATATTGCAACTTAGTCCATAAATATTTTACGAAAACATTTCATTCCCTAAATTTATTTCATACAATTGCAATTTCGCTTCTGGCACGTGGTCTTTCCTAGAAGGTAAAATTCTTCTATCCTCTCCAAATTCTTCAATCTTTTCTACAGTTAGGGATGGAACTCGAATGTCTAAGTGAAAAGTTTAGGGACTATGTCATAATGTGAGCTAGTAAAGGGTCTATGCATGCATTTAACTCTCAAAGGATAACAGTGGGCTAAATTACCAACATACCTGAAGTGCTTATCTCTTGCCCAGCCGGAGCATCAAGAAAAGGCCCAATCATAAAGGTATTGTCTGCACTACCAAGCTTCACTCCAGATCCATCCCGGTCAACTTTTTCTTCCCAATGCATATTAACTAGCTTGTCTTCAGACTTAATCCGTACAGGCGGCAGCCTCGGAAGGTCTTCCCTTTGTCTCTCACCGAAGAGTGGTAAATCAAAGCTCCGCAAATTATTACTCTGTGCAATATTTAGGTGCTCACTTCTCTCCTCCCTAATATCATTAAACTCTTCTTTCTTCTTCACATCATTTCTATCATTGCCATGATCTAGGACTTGAACATAACTTGATGAGGCGATTGCACTTACATCAGGAAACGGGAAAACCGTCTTCACTGAACAACCCTTCTCCGAATTGTTAGCCATAAAACCAGAGTTCTGATTAATGTCTAACTCAAGCCGACCTTTGACTTTACCCCTCCCATTACGAAGATGTTTTGGTTCCTCAAGCAACAATAACTCTGCAAACTTCTCCGCGATGCTCCCGTTGTCCTTGCCCAAATTTGAAGGCAAATTTAGAGGGTAAAGATCTCCGGAACTACTCTCCTGCTGAACTTGATTGGTACCGAAACCCGTCTTAGTTTCCGAAATCTCCTTCACAATGAACTCATTCGAGAGCTCCCCACCACTCATTGTGCTTGTACCATGATGAGTAATCCTACTAGCTACCCCAATCTCTTCCCCAACTTCTGGTTTCCCTTCCGGAAGCTGCTTCTGGAGAACCCCATTCAAATCGCTGCGGCTGTTCAGCTCAACTCGAAGCGCGGCTTCAGCCTTCGTGAACCGGTTCTTCCTCAAGAACTCCAGCACCAGATCAGCCGAATCCCCCATACTATTCACCACAAACCACCCAAATCCCTATACAAAGAGGAGTCCTTTGCCAACTACAAACCGATCAAAACCACTCCTCTTCTTGCTCCATGATCTCTCATTTCACCAGCACGCAAACCCTTATCCGATCCTCGCCAACAAGCCCTACTGGAAGGGTGAATACGGGAGGGTCCGAGCGAATCCCTAGCTCGCTATCCGAGAGCGAGGGGGGTGGAGAGGAGCGACATGAACGAGGAGAGAGAGAGAGAGAGAGAGAGAGAGAGAGAGAGAGAGAGAGAGAGAGAGAGAGAGAGAGAGAGAGGAGAGAGAGAGAGAGAGAGAGAGAGAGAGGAGAGAGAGAGAGAGAGAGAGAGACGCGAGAGAGAGAGAGAGAGAAAGAGAGAGAGAGAGAGAGAGGGTACTACTCACGGATCGGAGGGAGCTAGGGTTCCGGCGAGGGGGCGGCGAAGGAGGTGGTGGAGGTTGTGGCGGGGGAGAATTTGAGGGACGAAATGGGGAAAAAGCTTTGCGCTTTGAGAATTGGGCGTGGGCTTTGTTTTGATTTTGTTTGTTTTGCGACGGAGCATTCGTAGTGGAATAAACGTTGGGGAGAGAGAGAAAGGGGAGTATATACGGGTGATCAATATACCTATGTTGGTCTACATTGATCACCGTATGTACTCCCCCTCTCTCTCCCCAACGTTTATTCCACTACTAGGGATGTAAAACGGGCCGGATGGCGCGTTGGCCATCCGGCCCGGCACGCCCTCGGGCCGGGCTGCAGCACGGCACGGATGCTTATGCTGTACAATCCGTGCCAGCTCGGTCCGGCCCAATATTTTGGACCGTTCTGGGTCTTTACTTTTAGGCCCGACGATTCGGTACGGTCGGGCCGAAGCAGATCTGAACCGTGCCGAACCCCAATTGGGGTTTGAGCTCCTGGCTCTCCTCCCAAGGTATGCCGTGGCAGGAGTGGTTTTGGTCTCATGAACAAAATAATTTTACTCCATTGGACCAAAACCATCACCCAAATTTATTTATTTTTTAAAAAAAATAACAAATATTTATAAGTATTTTTTTAAAAAATTAAATATTTATTATTTTATAATTATTTTTATAATTTATTTTTTTTATTAAAATATAAATTTAAATAGAAATAATTTATTATTTATATTTTTAAATTTTATATATTTTTAAAAAAATAATAAAAATAAAAATTTTAATGGCCCGGCCTGGAGCACGGCCAGGCCCGAAGCATGCCTCGGCCCGGCACAGCCGGTGCCTTTCGGGCCGGAGGGTCATGCTGTGCCAGAGGCCTCATAGCTCATCCCGACACGACTCGGCCTGAATTTGAAGTCGGGCCGGGCCGGGCAAGCCCTGTCTGGTTCCGATCCGAAAATATAGGTCGTGTCAGTCCGACACGGCTCACATTACACCCCTAGCTGTACATCATTTTTGACGGATTTTATAGTACGAGTAGGGGTAGAATTGGAGCCACGCTAAACGATGCCCGACCCATAGGCCAATGTATAGGGATGCATATGAGGCGGATCTAGAATAGGACGGGGTTCCTCGCTTCCTGCTTTATTTTTTTGTTGAATCAAAACGGATTTTAAGCAAATTAATTTTAATCTTATTTTTGGCTCTTATTTATCACTTTATTTAGAACGGATCTGGACGGAAGCGAATTTTTAACAAATAGGAACAAATTAAAAGAAGAAAGTGATCTCTCGCTTCTGCTCCATTTACTCAACAGATGGCAACTGGAGCCTTTTGTAGCCCTAGCCATGTATTGGTCATGCTTTGGGTATCCATATTGTAACCTTTAAACTTAGAGCTAGAATTGCTGAGATGAATATTTTGAAATGTATATATTGCTCTATAAAGTATATTTCCTTCATCCTAGCTAGGATGAATATTTTGAAATGTATATATATAGCTCTATAAAGTATATTTAATATCACTGATTTTATTTAGCACATTGGCTAGAGCCTTAATTATTGGGAATAAAATTTCAGTAGGGAGTTTCTTAATGATGGCTCATTACAAAGCTATCAACTGCCACATATTAAGAGTTTGTTGAATAATTTTTTATAGAGAAGATAATTGTTATTTTTTGATAGAAACAAAATTGATATATAACAGCGAATCGATGGCTCCTCAGCGACGCATCGTTGGAGAGCTCCCCATTAAAATTTTTTGTACATGGCTGGTATTCGAGATTCCAATCTCGTAGTCTAATTATCTATAAAACTCTATTAATTCTCATGCCTAATTGTTATTGACAAATTTTTCTTAAATCGTGAGACCCATATGTCTGTTGAGTAGGGCCCGCTTACTTTCTCTCTCTAGCATTCTCTTATATCGCTCCACTTTTCCTCTTTGACATGGTTATCGGGATTGATGAATAATATATTACTTAATAATTATTAGTATGTTTTTTAATTTTTTTAAGAAGTCTTTTCATTTTTTCAAAAAATAAATTATTATGATTTTTAGTTTTTTGATAAGTTTTTTTATTTTCTTAAAAAATAAATTATGGTGGTTTTAGTTTTTCAATAAATTTTTTAATTTTCTCAAAAAGTAAATTATAATGGTTTAGAATAATGTGTGTCGTTTAGTATTCTTAAAATTAAATTTTAGTATTTCTATAAGTGTCTTTTATTTTTTTTATAAAAATTAAGAGTGTGTTATTATATAAGAAAGTTGAAAGATATTTTGAGAGTCTATATATATATATATATATATATATATATATAGAGAGAGAGAGAGAGTGTGTGTGTGTGTGTCCGACTAGAATACTATCGATAGCACCAAGCAATTGATGCTGTCAAATTTTCAGCTATTTGATGAAAGGATGTGCGGTTGGAATTATAGTGGTCCCCTAAGATTTTTACTATTCAACCAACCACCCATTAAACCCTAGAAGACCACTATCATCCTAACCGCACATCTCTTAATCTAATGGTTAAAAAAATGATAACACCAATGATTTATTGCTATCGATAGTATTCTAGCATAGTTATATATATATATATATATATATATATATATATATATATATATATATATATATATATATATATATATATATATATATATATATATATATAGTTGTGCTGGAATGCTATTGATAGCACCAGCACAACTTTACCACCATTTTGTACCCCTTGGATCGCATTGAGATTCGTACAAACTCTTTAATTAAAAAAAAGAGCTTTTTTACTTTTTACTTTTTATTTTTATTTTTTCTTTTCTTTTTTTTCATTAAATAGCCTCCACGAATCTCGATGCGATCCAAAAATTACAAAATGGATGGCAAAATTGGGCTGGTGCTATCAATAACATTCCAGCATAACTCTATATATATATATATATATATATATAAAGTCGACTACTATGCTTGTATAAGTAATAGACAATTGGTGCTTATAAATTTTCCATTATTAAATATATTTTTTTGATTAATTTCAACCCTTAAATTTTATTATTCCACCGACCACCCACTAAACCCAAGAGGACAATTATTATTCTAACTATATATTCTTTCATTAAAGAGCTAAAATTCTACAACCATCAATAATTTTATATTTTTAAAAGTACAGTAGCTCAATTTTATATATATATATATATATATATATATATATATATATATATATATATATATATATATATATATATATATATATATATATATATATATATATAATAATAATAATAATAATAATAATAATAATAATTTTATGATGAAAAAAATAAAAAAAGTCAAGTTGATTCTCTTTCTCACAATCTATCATGTCCCCTCTTCCCCTCTCTAACACTGTAATTGGGATTAATAAATAAAACATTAATTACTTAATAATTATTGTTGTGTTTTTTAGTTTTTTGATAAGTTTTTTTTGTTTTCTCAAAAAAATGAATTACGATGGTTTTTAGTTTTTCAATAAGACTTTTTATTTTTTCAAAAAAAAAATTATAGTTGTTTTTAGTTTTTCGAAAAAAAAAAAAATCGTTTTCTCAAAAAGTAAATTGTGATAGTTCAGAATAATGTGTATCATTTAATATTCTTAAAAGTATTTTTAAATATTTTTAAAAATATTTTTTAGCTTTTTTATAAAAATTATGAGTGAGTTAATGCATATAGAAGTTGAAAGATTTTTTGAGATATATATGTAATAATTTTATGATAAAAAAAATAAGTCAAGTTGAGTTGGATTTTTAATTTTTATTTAAATATATACTTTTGTTTTTAAATATATTTTGTTTGTCAAACTTTAAAATATTTCTACGTATATTGAGTTTTTTTTTTTATTATGGGTGAGATAACATTAATTTTTTACTAATTAATTCGACAAAAAAAATTTAATTTGTATATCAATTGACATATTATTACTTTTATATATATATAGCCCTTAAATGGAGGGATGTGCGAGTAGACTGATATATATATATATATATATATATTAGGCTGAAATATTATTAATAGTATCAAGTTATTAGTGTTATTAAGTTTTTAATCCTTGGATTAAAAAATATGTAGTTGAGATTATAGTGGGCTCCTTGGATTTTATAGATGGTTAGAAAAATAGTAAAATTTAACGGGTGAGAATGATTAAAGGAGGTGATTTAAGGGTAGAAAACTTGATAATATTAATAACTTGATACTATTAATAATATAGTAGCCGAACTCTCTCTCTCTCTCTCTCTCTCTCTCTATATATATATATATATATATATATATATATAGAGTTGGGCTGGAATGCTATTGATAGCACCAGCCCAACTTTACCACCCATTTTATACCCTTTGGATTGCGTTGAGATTTGTGAAAGCTATTTAATTTTTACTTTTTCTTTTTATTTTTTTTTTTTCTTTTTTTTATTAAATAGCTTTCACAAATCTCAACGCAATCCAAAGGGTATAAAATGGGTGGCAAAGTTGGGCTGGACCTTTAAATAAAATCTCCAGAATCATTAACTAAAATATCAAATATTAGTTGAACTGATTAAGTGGGTGGGAAATGGAAATATAATATATTCCATTTTCTCTCATGACAAATAATTAATATTTGGTTATTCTTTAATTTTCGCCTACTTTATTCTTGGATTATAAATAAATAATTTCCCAACGTGTCAAACATGCTCCGGCCATAAAACGAACGTGAAACGTAACATTTGCATGAGAATCAAAAATAAAAATTAAAAAAACAATACTATATGTATATTTATTTATGAGTGTATATTTTATATGCCTTTTTATTTCAGAATAGAAAATTTTTTATTCATCATTTCGAAGTGATAAATAAAATTCACCCCATCCGGGGTGGGGTGTAAGATGTAGTCCTTTTGGAAAAGAGCAATGTAATATATACACCCCAAAAAAAATGTATATTTTATACTTAGGTGTAGGATGTACACCTACATGTAGCATTGCTCTTTTCCAAAAAAAAAAAAAAAAAAAAAAGCTATGCTACCTATACATTCCAAATAGGGTGTATATCATATATCTCATCCATTCAAGGATGGAGACTTAACTATCAATCATTTCGAAGTGATCGGTAAAATTTACCTCATCCTTTAAATGAGAATTATAAGCTTTATTTAGGTGTACACTTAGCATTTTCTAAAAAGAAATGGTGAAATTGTATGAAGAATTTCTCTACAGTAGGTCATTTTGAAATTAGCCTCTCAACTTAAATTTTTTTAATTATCATTTAATTTGTTTTATTTCAGTGATTTAACAATCTTTGACTTTATTTGTAAAAAAATAACTAGATTATTAAATTTGATAAAATTTTACTTTATTTAAATAAAATTATTTAATTTAGAAAAGACGAAAGTTAGAAACATATTAATAAAAAAGGGTGAACTTTCAACACCCCTTATGATTCAGCATAATTTTTTTTTTTTTATCATTTTATGGTTTTAAATGTTTTGCTTTGCTATATTATAATTTTCTCTTTATTTTACAGTAAGAGCTTGGTGTTAAATAAAATACTTAATAATATATTTTTCAAGTCCTAAAATAGATGGTTCCTAAGAAAATAGAAAAATTACATTTGAAAAATAGTAAAGAAAATAATAAACTTAAGCTAGAAAGCAGTCGTGGATGTAGTAGATGTAGATAATTGAAAAAAGATAAAAAAAAAAAAAGTAGTGGTTGAGAAAGACCTTGAGGATTTCTTACGGAAATATTCGTCATTTCAGGAAATGACAAGTAACTCAACCATGTCACGTATTTATCGGCACATGTCTCGACATGTGTTTGGATCAAAGTTAGGTTAGTGAGAGAATTCGCTCTTCATGATTCATGCATCTTTATGTATGGAGCTTGCTCCATAATTTTAGCTATTTTCTGTCTATCATTCGGTTAATTTCAGGGTTATGTTTTTGGCTCTTAGTTTCGAGTGTTACTTCTAGTAGGTTCACAAATCGGTTGACCATATAGATCGATATTTATGACACGCGTTATTTTTTGATTCGCATAAATTAAGTTACCATAATAACCGACTTTTTTACTACGTTGCGATTTTTTTTCGCTCCAACAATTATTTTACCATACTTTAATTTTATAGTAATCCGACACCAAAGTTACACATAGATTCACCGTATGGATAGCATAATTTTTTTTTGTACGTCTATACAGCATTAGAGTATAAAGCATCGATAAATTTTACACATTTGGAAAGCAAATTAACAACCTAGAAATGTAAACTTTTAAAACAATATCAAAAGTGTTTACAAAAACCATCCAAGTTTTCAAAATGACAAGTCGTTCTATCATAATTTTCTCGTCAAAAATAGTATGGTGGTGTGTTCCAAAGCACACAAGTTCCAAGCATAAAGTTGAAAACGTCAATGCCCACCATTAACCAAAAGAAAAATTAATGCTAAGTATACATTTAATTCCATTAGGATGAAATAAATTTCAACCATCATTTTGGAATAATAGATAAAAAAATTATCATACTTAGGGAACGTTTGGATCGGATTATCTTGGCAGAATTATTCGTAATCCTAACAGAATTACTATGTTTGGGGAATACTGTATGTAATCTGTTCGGTAATATAAAATTCCGAAAGATGCAGGATTAACCCTAAAACATTACTAGGGGGAAGGGGTGTATGTTGCATTACTGAAAGCGGTAATATTGTAGTTAATGTAAAATGACAAGTTTACCGTCGAGTACCCCAAATCCTAAACAGGAGATCATTCCATCTCCTTTTCTCACGATCGCCACCCCTAGCTCTCTCGGATCCATCTCCTCTTCTCACGATCGCCACCCCCTAGCTCTCTCTTCCGAGACTTACGGACCTCCCTCTCTCGCCCAAGCAAGCCGCGGCCGCCCCTCTCTCCCTCTCTCGCCCGAGCAAGCCGCGGCCGCCCCTCTCTCCCTCAGGCGCCCTCAAACCGTACGGCCCCCGATTTATTTTATGATTTTTTATTATTATTATAGTCTATTTTTTATTTATTTTTAACGGTAGAAATTAATTTTTTGCGGTGCAATTTAAATTTTAAGTTTTGATGGTGTAAAATATTAAAAGGATAATTTTGGAAAAGGATATACATTTCTATGAGAATTACTGAGTTTTAAAGGTTGAACCAAACGTAATAATGCTATAAACACTGTAATTTAGCATTACATTACCGGTTTATTCCAAACGCATTAATGCAGCATCAGCAGTAATCTCATTCAGAAATACAACATGTCGGGATATATTGAAATACCCAGTAATTTTACATAACCCGATCCAAATGCCTCCTTACATGAATAAAATATAATATATATACCCAAAAATAAATATACATATAGCATTGCTCTAACCAAAAACATCCGAGTTAATAAAAATTACATAAGACCCAACTATAGAGTCTTATTACAATATTTTTTTTTAATTTTTTTTCGAAATAAACCCAAAGGTGTAACTATGGGGGTGAGGAACTAGGGGTGGCAATCCAGCTCGCTGTTCGCGAGCCAGCTCGTGTTCGGCTCGAAATGAGCTCGAGATCGAATCGCTCGTTTAGTAAACCAGCCGAATTTTTCAGCTCGTTTAATAAACGAGCCGAACACGAGCTGGGGTCAGCTCGCTCATGTTCGGCTCGATAACAGCTCGAATATATATATATATATATATATATATATATATATATATATAGTCCGGCTGCTATGCTATTAATAGTACTAAATTATTGGCTGCTATGCTATTAATAGTACTAAATTATTGGTGCTATCAAGTTTTCTACCCTTAGATCAACCCTTTTGATCATTTTCATCCGTTAGATTTTACTATTTCCCAACCACCTATTAAATCCAAGGGGCCCACTATCATCTCAACCACATATTTTTTAATCTAAGGGTTAAAAATTTGATAGTACCAATAACTTGGTACTATTAATAGTATTCCAGCCTAGCTCTTTCTCTCTCTCTCTCTCTCTCTCTCTCTCTCTATATATATATATATAAACTTTGCTATTTAGATTTTAGGCCATCAATTTTTTGTGAATTTTATTTATTAGATTAAAATTTTAATTTTTTAATTTTCTTTCAATTTTACACCTAATAGTAGGAATAAAATTAAACTTGTTGTTCGCGAGCCAGCTCTTGTTCGACTCGTTAATAAACGAGCCGAACACGAGCCAAATTTTTCAGCTCGATATTTAAACGAGCCAGCTCGTGTTCGGCTCGTTTATTAAACGAGCCGAACACGAGCCGACCCCAGCTCGCTCGTGTTCGGCTCATTGACACCCCTATGAGGAACTACCTAATACACACACGGTCATCACAAAATGCATGCCTCAGTCCACCACGTCCAATGTACTTATAAACTAGTGTAAAAATTAAAAAAAAAAAATTTATTTATTTATTTATTTTGTTTATTAAATTTTGTTCTGTTTCGAGCCGAAGTCCGCACGAAGCTCGGACGTTGCGGCTGACGCGCCCGTTCCGTGTGCGCCCGTTCCACGCCCGCTTAATGCTCGCGTTCTAATTTCCGTGTGCGCACCACGGAAGTTCCCAACTGAACGCGTTCTAATTTGCACCCCCATTTATATAGGACGAACTCTTTTGTTCATGGTGCCATACATGACCGAAAGGTTTTTTTAATATATATATATATATATAGTAATGCTTTTATATTATTGTATTAGAATTTTACTATTATAGTTCAATTTTTTATTTAAAAATATTCAAATCAACGATCCACATCATTAAATATGATTTAGGATATTATTGAGACAAAAAATTTCGCCATGTGAGGAGGTGACACGTGACACCTATCCTTGGCTAAAGACATAAGCCGATAGGAGAATGAATCGAAAGAGAGACCCGCGTCTCGATTAAGATCGACCGCAGTCATGTGAAAGCGTGGCACATGGCGCACGCCAACGGTCAAAGGTATCGGGCCGACAAGAAAAGCAGCCGAACGAGAAGACCATCTTCTAATCCAGAATCGACTTCGGCCGAAGACAAACATCCTTAGTCGAGCGACGACAAAGGCGAAGGCAGAGTCAAGCCGAAGAAGGAAGAAGGAAAAACTCTAAAAGGAATGAATGCGAGATTTGGCGTGAATCTCGTAAGCAACGCTGGAACGGGAAGCGACACCCAGCATTGGAAAGTGCCGAAAATCACGCTTCAACGCGTTGACAGGGGGATAAATTTGGACGGAAAAATGACTACTATTCTATTTGAGGAAGTTTGACTCAAAAGAAAATAGTTGAGGAATTTACGATAATTCTCCCCAAATCACGCCGATTATTCAAATTGGCGATTATACGCATGGTTCGGGAGCTGAACTGTAGAGTATCGGGATTTCGGATAGCGCACCGACCTCGTGAGATGGCGTGGTGCGGTTAAATCGCCTCGGGCATGTTCCATATTGGATTACAGATGAGTTCGGGTCGACTTGGATCAACGCGGAAGCCCCAGGCCGATTCGGGGTTTTCCGGGCATTGTCCGCCGTTAGAAGACTGGCTTCGGGGATGCCTCGACTCCATCGTGGTGTGCAGGAAATTGGGAAAACTCTGGGAACATGTGTATTTGCAGATTACAGCTGAGTTCGGGAGGTTCCGGACGGATGCAGAGAGCCCGAAGGCGAAAAGTGAGTTGGAACTGGCAGTTTTGGAGCCGGTTTTTTGGATTGAGCCCACCGACTCCACGGTTGAGCTTTTTGAGGAGAAAAAAAGCTGTGGGCATGTGTATTTTCAGATTACAGCGGAGTTCGGAAGGTTCCGGACGGAGGCGGAGGCCCCGAAGGCAAAAAGTGAGTTATTAGGGGCTTTATGGATTATTTAATTAATTTTGTTAATTAATTAGTGGGTGTTGGGGGCTTTGGTCTGGGAGGTTTGAAAGAAAAGAATGAATTAGGGATGTTAATTGGATAAGGGAGTGGATTAATGTGATTTGGGTTAAGTGTGAGTTGAATTTTTTATTTGGGTGCAATAAATGCTCCCAACCACCCCCACCTCCTCCCCTTAGTTAGCCGTAGCTAATTAATTAGGCCGCCACCACCACCACTTCTTCTCCTGTTAGCAGAGGAATGGAGTGGAAACGGAGGAAAGAAAGAAAGAGAGAAAGGGAGAAAAGGAGAAGAAGAAGAAAAAAAAAAAAAGGAAAGGGAAGGGTTGGAGGAGCTTTGATGGTGAGGACTTCTCACAAGGAGCCGCGGCGCCAAGCGGAGCGGAGCGCGCGCGCGAAGAGCCTCTTTAAGGACGGCGCCATTTGTGATGGTTTTTGGCAAGGTGCGGATGGTGATGGTAGTGCAGCTGATGGTTATGTTATTTAAGATTATGGTGTTTAAAATGGCGATGATGATGAGGATTATCATGAGGCTAGTGTTTGTGTGTGGATTTAATTTTTAGTTCGTGAAGGTAAGCTTTTATTTTTATAAGCATGCAGTGGTTATGTTGGACTGATATGTTGTGGATGTAGCATGTAATTGTGGAATTAAGGGTTTATATATATATGTTTTTAATTATTAGCATGCTTGGAGCTTTAAGGGGATTGTGGAGCTATTGTGTAATGGTGTTTAATTAAGCATGCAGTTGATGCTGTGAGATGTTAATGTGTGTGAGTGGACCTACTGGGTGCTAATAGAATTATGTAATTGGAGCTTACATTTTTTGTTATTTGTGAGAGTATGTATTTAATTTTGGGAGTTTTTCTTTGTGAATAATTTAATGGTGGAATTAGTGTGTGCTTTTGGAAGCTTTTAAATATGCTGGGATGGAATTAAGTGAATAGTATTATGTGGGCATTTATGGATTAGTGTGCAGATTGTTATTGTGAATTGTGTCGATGTGTGGGTGTATTTGGACTTGGTGTGTGTAGAGTTTTGTGGCCTTTGTGAGCAGGGAGAGTTTTAAGTGTGCTATTTGGAGCTTTAATGTGTGCCGTGGGTTTTTAATTAGTGAGCTGTTGGGATTTTATTAAGGTGTGCTGTAGGGATTTTATTAAAGTGTGTTGTTGGTAATGAGGTGAACTGAAATTGGGCTATGGACTGAATTAATAGTATACTTTGGAGCTATAGGTGATTTTATTGTGAGCTGTTGATGTGGTGGTTGGACTTGGAGCTGCTGTAGGCTTTTGGTGTGTTTGTGACTATTAGAGCGCGACCGAGTGAGGTGAGTTGGCTGTGGAGCGACCCGGAACGTGTGCAGATTTTTGTGAAGTACTCAAGAACTTTATTTGAGCTACCGGGGTTTTTTTTTCCTGATTCGCCGCAAGGTGCGCGCACGTGGCACGATTTTCGAGGTTTCGTCAGTTCGAGTTTCCGGCACTTCACCGACTTCTGCAATTGCCTACGGAAAGCGTTCCAGGTGGGTTGGAATTTCTCAAAAATTTATGGAATGCCCTTTAATGCTATTGAATGCAATTTGATCATAATTATTATGTTGTTTTTCCTGTATTTAATCTGATAGTTGCCTGGATCCTTTTTAGGAACTTATTTCGAACCCCAGATTATTTTTAGTATACTCCTGTTACCTTATGACACTAGACTACATGTTCTGTCGGCATTTTTGCTGCTCCCTGGTCGTTTTAAAAATTGAGTAAAGCCTGTTTTAAGGAAAAACATTATTTTCAAAAGTGATTTTAAATTATAAGTTTGCCAGGGATATAGCATAGATTCAGGGTGCATTAGACCTCGTGCCTAGGGGCCGAGGGGTCTCTTTTTGAGTTTGAGATGAGTTATAGTGTCATTTGACGTTGAAGCTTCCTTATGGGATAGTGAGATTACTCTAGATCATGGGTCGTATTCTGATTTAGTGGTGGAGGTGGTTCTCCCACTTAGCTTCGAGTATCTTGGGGTTCTGGCAGATCGAGTCGTGGAGGTTTCCCGACTCAGCCATGGGTCGTGCATTATCAGATTGAGTCGTTGAGGGTTCTCCGACATAGTTGTGAGAGTGTTTGGGTTTTCCTGTTTGAGTCGTGGAGTCTTTTCCGACAGAGTTACGCTTTCGAGCATCGAGTTGCCGATCTATTTGATCGTGGACTGTAGCCTGCATGTGCCGCTTATGAGATAGTGATACAGATGCGATACTTGAGTTCGGTGGGGTCGCTCCCCTCGAGCTACCACCCGGGTGTGTGTGATGATACCGAGCCTGACGAGGCTGCGATGATGCGACTAGTTGATACACTAGAGTTCGCTTGTGATAGTCCGTGTGGGACGCCCTACGTAAGTCCCGTCCCAGTGAGGACGAGGTGGCAGTAGGTTTGGCGCAGGCTTGACTGGACCCTATGAGGCAGTCATTGAGATTGGGTGACATTGAGAGAGTGATGGCATAGCATGTTCATTGATGAGTTTCCCTTTGAGCATAGTACTTGAGGCATATTATTAGCAGTGTTAGTATATGCATATCGTATCATTGGTAGAGCTTCTTTTTGAGCCGTATGATTGAGACCTTCTAGCTGTAGTTTTCTTTTCAGCTTACCATTATTTATCTATCTACCTATCTATCTGCATACCTATCTGTTTTGCCTCCAGTAGACTTAGTGGGCATACCGTGGATATTGGGACGGTACCCACTGAGATCTGCCTTCTGCAGTAGATCTCACACCCGCTGCGGTGACAGGTTTGAGGCAGCTGTTCCGGCTCGGTTCGCGCGGAGACAGCAGTTCGAGGTGAGGACGCGGCCGATTAGTTCCTTACCAGCATTGAGAGTCTGAGGTAGAGGTACCCGGTGTATTTATGTTTCCACTTTTGTACTGGACATTCTGAGAGACTTGTGAGGATAGTACTTATTTTTTTCTTGTGAGCCTATGTACCTTGAGGATTTGTGTACTAGTGGAGATTTTACTATTCTAGATGTTCAGTTTTTATTCTATAGCTTTTGGTTTTAGTTTCAGCTCTGATACATGTTTTTTTTTTAGCTTAGATCTGACTTGCAGGGTAGACGCTTCGTCTGTGCGGCAGTTTCCGTACAGATGGCGGATCTGTTGGCGAGCCCGGGTCGCAGTGCGACCCCGGGGCGTGACAGATTAGGGTGGTATCAGAGCCTAGGTGTATAGGTCATTGAGGACTTAGAGACCCTAGGCTATTGGTTGGACATTAGGATGACCGTCGTGAGAGACGTGATTTTAGCGAGAGTCCTGATTGAGTTTGTACCTTCACCAGAGTATTGGGGTGAGTGATTTTACATATTATTTCTCTAAAGATGATTAAGTTGGCTGCAGACAACATAATACTTTAGAAAGGTTAATATGTTTAGACTTTCGCTTGATTGGGTCGAGAGAGCTTTGGTCCTAATGTTTGTTATGTTGCAGTGGCTTCGATGCTTCCGAGACGTCGTTCGATGACGAGGGCGTGTTGGCCTTGAATGAGGAGCCCGATCAGTGGGAGGCTGAATGGATAGAGCAGAGTGAGGTCTGAGAGTTACAGGCCCCAGTAGCCAGACTTTAAGGCGATGCGGCGCCAGGAAGAGAACTTGGAGCGCTTGATGCACATGCTTGAGCCGAAAGCATCTTCCGGGGTATAGCTAGTAATACTTCCAGCTTCGACATCGTCAACTTCGATCCTGATCGCGCCACTGAGGATGCAGAAGCAGCGAGAGGTTACTGACCGGTTGTTTTATTTCATTCAGTTCCATCCCCTACATATTTCGGGACCGAGCTTGGAGCCTTAGAAGGCCGAGGACTGGATTGCTGCTATGGAAAAATTACTTGAGAATTGTTCATTCAGGAGAAGCATCTGGTGCACTTGGTTATGCACTTTTGGATGGGGACGCCGAGAATTGGTGGCGTCAAGTTCGTCCAGCTGGACCATCGAGAGCGCATTGGATTACCGGGAGCGAGTTTCTGCGATTGTTGAGCAGAGTGCCCCTTGTCGCCCGAGATGGGGCCCAGAAATTTGATTATGTTTGAGAGTAGACTGCATCGAGACATCTTTGATTCAAGGCATATCCGGCGGGCGCCGACCTTTAATGCAGCGATTGTGCATGCTCAGTGGTTTGACCGAGGATCAGCGATCACTTCCAGGAGGGACGAAGAGCAAGGGAACAGCTTCAGTGTGAGACGTCTAGCATCGTCGGATTTTGGGATAGTTAAGTGGATCAAGGTTACCATGATTCCAGTCTCAGGATCATAGGTCTCAGAGGAGACAAAGTCCAGGAGGTTCTCGACAGTCGAGGCACCAGCAGCAGTGTCAGGACATTTTCAGGCAGAGTGTTCCTGAATGGTGCTCTTGGATTTGCCGCTTGCGACAGCACCCCACTACCCCTTCAGGAAGAAGAGGTTCATCCGATTACCAGTAGACTGATAAAGCCGTGATGCCGCGGCAGTTAGAGCGTTGGCCTCCAGCATCTATTTGTTGAGTTGTGCAGCTAGCTGGAGAGTGCCAGGATAGTGGATCACATTTTACCAGGTGTGGTACCCTTGGGTCGTCGAAGTTAGAGCTTGTTGATGCCGGCACCGCGTGTGCTTGTTTTGTAGAGCAGGGGTAGCTTCGTGTGGGCCAGAGATAGGACTGTTGGCTTGTGCACGTGAGGATCAGGTTCTAGTTCCCGTTTATCGCACGGAAGAGTGTTGCCAGTCCTGCCCAGTGTAGATAGGACTTTGGAATTGACCACTAAGAATTAGTCCTCCAACGGTTTAGAGATGTTGTTACGTGTGGGATAGGGATTGGTTATCCCGTTGTTTGGCTACCTTGGATTGTCGTGGGAGGACTATGACCCTCCGTGGACCTGGTCAGGAGGAGTGTGTTTATGGAAGAGGCTAGATCACGACGGGGTTGAGTCGTGGTCGTATCGCCTTGCTAGCGACATTTAAGCAGGTGCCTACGGCGGCACCGGGATTAAAGAATGTCCTTATCGCTGTGTGATCCGGTGTGAGTCCACCTGATCTGTTGTTGAAGCCGCCGTTTAGTGGGATTGAGAGTGTGGTAGTGTTCGACGTGGTTTTTGAAGCTGCACCGACTTCGGTAGCACCCCTTGGAGTATCGCCCGTGAGACAGAAAGTCGATAGCGCAGTTGCGGGATCTGATGGATTGAGAGGCCGTGCGACCCTGTGCCACGTTGTGGATACAACGGTGAGAAAGCGAGAGATTGGTAGGTTATGGAACCTTACAGTCGAGGGCTGTGCCCGGATAGTGTTCAGAACCCGGTAGGGGCATTGTGAGCTTACAGCACAGTTTTGTGGATTGATTGATACCTTGTCGTCCTTAGAATTTGAGGAATCGGGCATTCCTGCTTTGTTTGGACGGGTGGGTAGCCGTACCCGTCATGGATATCTGGATTATTTCCGAGGTGACCTGTAGCATGAGGAGCACTTGAGTATGGTGCTGCAACTTCTGAGAGAAGAAGTGGTTTGCCAAGTTGAGGGAGTGCGCTTTCGACTTCGAAAGGTTCTGTGGTTAGGCCTTATGTTTTCGGCTGCAAGAGCGATTGAGGACCCAACGAAGAGTGATGCCGTTGGGAATTAGCCTAAGCCTATGATTGTGACTAAGGTCAAAAGTTTTGGACTAGGCAGGGCCTGTATAGCTGCATCGAGGAGTTAGAGCTGCATCGATTTGCATGATGCCAGTGATAGAGAGAATATTGAGTTATTCTTAGATCTTCAAACCTGAAATACTTGGATACTCAGGTAGAGCTTAGTCGAAGCCACGTCGGTGGACAGAGTTATTAGAATTGTAAGTTTGGTCTATAGCATATAATTATCCCAGCCAAGACTTTTTGGGTCAGTACGCCTTGGTTAGGCGAGCATGCAACCTTGGAATGAGGTTTTCGAATCGGTGGTTGCCACTTTTGGAACTTGGGATTTGAGAGTTGGAATTTGAGCGTTGTTTCCCCGATGTTGAACTACTCCCCCTGTAAATTGTTATGAGAGATGCATCTGTGGAACTTGGGTGTCTTGGTTGCGAAGGGCAACGAAGGGTTATGCCTATTGGAGGCTTAGTGTTTGGATTTGGGAACTATAATTGTGAAAGCCACTATCCGCAAGAATACGAACAATCGAGATTTACGCGGGGAGTTTGATCCGCGAGTGTTTTCTGGCTGGAAGAAGTGTATTGATCCCTTGCATGATTTGGATTGCGCTTCATGAAGTTGGACGAGGAATTGAGCTATCTGAAGCGACCGATGCAGGTCTTTCTTGTGACAAGGGAATTTTGCAGTTGAGATATATCTTGGGTGAAGGTTCGGTGTAACCACCCTGTTAGGTGAGAACGACCACCTGAGAGCTGTTGTTGAGTTAGGGATCTCTTCTCCCCATTTGTTTGAGGCACCCTCCTGAGTTATGGATCTACTTTTGGTTTCGAGGACGAAACCTTTTTAAGGAGGGGAGAGTGTAGAGTACCGGGATTTCGGATAGCGCACCGACCTCGTGAGATGGCGTGGTTGCGGTTAAATCGCCTCGGGCATGTTCCATATTGGATTACAGATGAGTTCGGGTCGACTTGGATCAACGCGGAAGCCCAGGCCGATTCGAGGTTTTTCGGGCATTGTCCGCCGTTAGAAGACTGGCTTCGGGGATGCCTCGACTCCATCGTGGTGTGCAGGAAATTGGGAAAACTCTGGGAACACGTGTATTTGCAGATTACAGCTGAGTTCGGGAGGTTCCGGACGGATGCAGAGAGCCCGAAGGCGAAAGTGAGTTGGAACTGGCAGTTTGGAGCCGGTTTTTTGGATTGAGCCCACCGACCCACGGTTGAGCTTTTGAGGAGAAAAAAGCTGTGGGCATGTGTATTTTCAGATTACAGCGGAGTTCGGGAGGTTCGGACGGAGGCGGAGGCCCCGAAGGCAAAAAGTGAGTTATTAGGGGCTTTATGGATTATTTAATTAATTTTGTTAATTAATAGTGGGTGTTGGGGGCTTTGGTCTGGGAGGTTTGAAAGAAAAGAATGAATTAGGGATGTAATTGGATAAGGGAGTGGATTAATGTGATTTGGGTTAAGTGTGAGTTGAATTTTTTATTTGGGTGCAATAAATGCTCCCAACCACCCCCACCTCCTCCCCTTAGTTAGCCGTAGCTAATTTGTCACGCCCCGGGGCGATACTGCGCCCCGGCTCGCCAACAGATCCGCCGCCCGTACGGGAAGCCCCGTATAGGCGTAACGACTAACCTGCAAAGAAACATCTACCCTAGCAGATATCAGAGCTGAAAGAGAAAAGCTGGAATAAAATACATAAAATAAACTACAACTCACAAATATACAGACCAACTCACCAGAATACAAGAGTCTCAGAAAAGCAGGAAAGAAAGGTACAACTCAAAACCTCACTACAACAGTCACTCGACATAACACACACCAAAATGGAACTGGGGTACATCTACTCACACACTGAAGACGACAGGAGGGGATCTATCTCGCGACGCCCTTACCTCGGTCAGAAGGAGCTGGATCAGCAACAGGAGCTGCAGGAACTGGAGCAGAAGTCCCTGGGAGAAAACACCACGACGGGTGTGAGAACTACATCCCACAGTAGTTCTCAGTGGGTGCCGCCAACAAGCCCGACGGTCTGCCCACTAAGTCTACCAGAGGCAAAAGTAACATATGCAGTGCTATAAGGAGAGCTAGGAAAGGTAACTCTACAGCTACTATGCCTCTATCTAGATGCTCAACAGTGGAACAGAAAGAACATAATGCCACAACTAACTCTCATCCCTGATCACCCAATCAAAACTGACTGCCACAACGGGTCCAGTCAAACCTGCGCCAACCTACTGCCGTTACGTCCCGGAGGAGCGGACTTACGTAGGGCGTCCGTGGCTGCCAACGAAAGCACAGCCAGAGGGACCACTGCGACGACAAGTCGCTAAAGAACATCTCAAACTCACACCGGTACACAACCCGGTCTCGCCTACTCCGGAGTGGCCCTCGAGGGGAGCGACCCGCTCGAGTCAAAGTAACCCATAAGTATCACTGTATAGTATCACTGTAAAGCTCAAATGTGGCTCATGCAGGCTATGATCCAATCCTCGATCAATAAGATCGACTACCAAACAAATCACTGACTCACACACTAGCTGGAATCTACGCAGCTGAAACCCACTGTCACTCTGACAGTTTCCAAGAACCCAGATCTACCATCACTATCACTCTCCCAAAGAAATCAAATCTACAGACTGCTATCAACTCCACTCGGTCCCCAGACACGAGTGCAAAGCATCCCACAACCGACCGACCTCTCGGCCCACAACACGGGCGAGGAAAAGCTAAGTCCATAGTGAAATGAAGTATCGTGATGTGGAATGTCTAGAGCAATAAAAACCTAGCCCAGTTGGAGTTTTTCTACAGACTGGCTGAACATGATACATATGACAGGGGTGCTAGGTCAAATTCCAAGATTTCATTACTTAACATAGTGCAGGAATCAAAAGATTCAACAACTGATATACAAGATACAACATACAGTTTTACACATGCTAATACTCCAATTTCTAACATGCATGATCCTACACACATAGAATTAGTACACAGTCCAGAGTTCTTGGAAGCAAGGTCACCCACCTGAAAGTGCTAACTGTCCAGAATCGTACAGCTGAGAAAGCCCACAACTCTCAAATCACAAATCCCACCAAGCCAACAACACGGTAGAAGTGCTCACAAACTCCTGGGTACAAACATACACCAAAATTACACTTTAATTCACACAAATTCCACATTCCCAAAATCTGTGGTGAACAGTCCCATTAACACGAAATTTTCACCTGAAAAACTTCCTCCAAAAATTCCAATAAAAATATGACGGCGATCCTCGCGAAGAGTAGATGTCGATAGAGTCCTGAAACGTCGAATTCCGATGTCCGGATGAGGAGATAAAAATCCGACAAGTAGGTGCTGTCCAAATCAATCAACAGTCGCAAAGGGGGTTAAAAATGTACCCAGAACCCCAAGAAAAGCTCGGATCCAGAAAAAGTGTCCAACACGAAAAATGTAGATTTACCTCTTACGAAACCGTCACCGCAGAAATCGTCCAAAAATAATGTCGGGGTAGCCCGGTAGACCTCCCGGACTAAACTGCGACGGAAATGGGCCTCCAACAGTAGATCGTCGCTCCGCACCCCGATGCAGAAGTCGCCGTCGTCGCGGCCTCAAAAATTCTGAATTTCCGCCAAGAGATGCACAAGAGGGAGAGGAAGAGAATTGGTGAAGGGCTCCAAGTGAAAAGCTTTCGGGAAAAGCTTCAAAACGAGGCCCCTTGAGGCCTTTTTATAGGCCTCACCCGAAACAGCCCGGAAAAACAAGTCAATGGGCTTTGGGCCCAAAATTTCGGGCGCCCGGAACATTCGGGCGGCTACAGTGTTGGGCCGGCCCAACACTGTTCACGCCCGAATCCACCAGGAGCCGCCACGTCGCCGCCGAACAGCAAACAGCTGTTCGGGCCACCCACGGGCTGCCACGTGGCCCGCCCCCGCACAGTGAGGCGGTTGGCGCCCGCCAACCAGCGGGCGACGCGTGTCCCCCCGGTTGACCCGGTGACCGGTCGGCGGCCGCGCCGGGCGCGCGGCATGGCCCCGTCGTGGGCACGCGCCCCGAGGCACCGACCCCGACTCCGTGCACCGCGCACGGTACGCCAGCGAATCGGAGGGTGACACGTGTCCCCTACACCCGGTCCACGCATTCCACTTTGGAATTCCGTGGACCGCGCCGCGTGCACCGACCAAACCGGAGGCTGCCACGTGCCCCCGGCCTTGGTCCATGCACCGCCGCGCTCACCCGGTAGACCGCGCGCCTTGCGCCCGCCAATCAGGCGGTGCCACGTGTCCATGCGCCGGGTCTGTGCACCCCGCCGCGCAGCTCTGTGGACCGCGCATCCTGAACCGGCCAATGACAGGCCGCCACGTGGCATCCCGGCGGTCTACGGCCCCTCCCATGCACCATTTTCCACTAAAAACTTTCCGGGAGTCCGTTTTTGGGCATCCGGACTCAGAAATAAACAAGCAAATAGCCGTTTTCAAGCGTTTTTCCGTGCTGAATCCATTTCCGACCTCTGTTGGGCCTAAATCTTTTCCGAAATTTCGGCAAACTCAGCCGAAGGCCTACACAGCTAATAATAACACACAGGGTCCATCTGTGGCATCCCATTGACGCACCATGGGCAGATACACCAACGCTAGGTGCTCTAACAGTGGATTCATCGGAAGAACGCTGCATGGGAATTTTGGGCCACTACATCCTCCCCCACTAAAAGGAAGTTTCGTCCTCGAAACAAGTAAGGTAAAACAGGCGTACCTCAACCAGTAGTCTCGAACAGAAAAGGGTATGCAGATCTCATCTCTGTCTTCTAGCTCCCAAGTAGCCTCTCGCTCTTCATGATTGCTCATAAGATCTTCACATACGGAATGGTCCGGTTGCGCAATTCCCTCACCTCACGAGCAAGGAATCCGCAACGGCCGCTCCTCGTAAACCAGGTCCTCACCGATCTCCAAGGGAGTGAAGTCAACCACATGCGACGGATCGAAGACATATCTCCTCAGGGCTGAGACATGAAAAACATCGTGTACACCGGCCAAACGTGGAGGAAGAGCAACTCTATAAGCCACAGGGCCTACCCTCTCAAGTACCTCAAGGGTCCAACAAAATGGGGACTAAGCTTCCCACGCACTCCAAATCTCCCGGACCCCTTTCGAAGGCGAGACCTTTAAGAATACATGGTCACCAATCTGAAACTCTAGGTCTCGCGTCGAGTATCTGCATAACTCCTCTGACGACTCTGGGCCACCTCAAGGTGTCGACGAACAACTCTGACTTTCTCCTCAGCCTCCAAAAGAAGATCAGGTCCCAAAGTCTTCCTCTCACCCACGTCACTCCAATATAAGGGTGACCGACACTTGCGTCCATACAACGCCTCAAACGGAGCCATCTGGATGCTCGCCTGATAGCTGTTGTTGTACGCAAACTCAACCAAAGATAAGTGTCGGTACCACCCCCCTCCAAAATCCATAACGCACGCTCTCAGCATATCCTCAAGGGTCTGTATAGTGCGCTAA
>CM055075.1:6999996-7036479 GCA_029204045.2 Tillandsia leiboldiana
TAATAGTGCAGGAATCAAAAGATTCAACAACTGATATACAAGATACAACATACAGTTTTACACATGCTAATACTCCAATTTCTAACATGCATGATCCTACACACATAGAATTAGTACACAGTCCAGAGTTCTTGGAAGCAAGGTCACCCACCTGAAAGTGCTAACTGTCCGGAATCGTACAGCTGAGAAAGCCCACAACTCTCAAATCACAAATCCCACCAAGCCAACAACACGGTAGAAGTGCTCACAAACTCCTGGGTACAAACATACACCAAAATTACACTTTAATTCACACAAATTCCACATTCCCAAAATCTGTGGTGAACAGTCCCATTAACACGAAATTTTCACCTGAAAAACTTCCTCCAAAAATTCCAATAAAAATATGACGGCGATCCTCGCGAAGAGTAGATGTCGATAGAGTCCTGAAACGTCGAATTCCGATGTCCGGATGAGGAGATAAAAATCCGACAAGTAGGTGCTGTCCAAATCAATCAACAGTCGCAAAGGGGGTTAAAAATGTACCCAGAACCCCAAGAAAAGCTCGGATCCAGAAAAAGTGTCCAACACGAAAAATGTAGATTTACCTCTTACGAAACCGTCACCGCAGAAATCGTCCAAAAATAATGTCGGGGTAGCCCGGTAGACCTCCCGGACTAAACTGCGACGGAAATGGGCCTCCAACAGTAGATCGTCGCTCCGCACCCCGATGCAGAAGTCGCCGTCGTCGCGGCCTCCAAAAATTCTGAATTTCCGCCAAGAGATGCACAAGAGGGAGAGGAAGAGAATTGGTGAAGGGCTCCAAGTGAAAAGCTTTCGGGAAAAGCTTCAAAACGAGGCCCCTTGAGGCCTTTTTATAGGCCTCACCCGAAACAGCCCGGAAAAACAAGTCAATGGGCTTTGGGCCCAAAATTTCGGGCGCCCGGAACATTCGGGCGGCTACAGTGTTGGGCCAGGCCCAACACTGTTCACGCCCGAATCCACCAGGAGCCGCCACGTCGCCCGCCGAACAGCAAACAGCTGTTCGGGCCACCCACGGGCTGCCACGTGGCCCGCCCCCGCACAGTGAGGCGGTTGGCGCCCGCCAACCAGCGGGCGACGCGTGTCCCCCCGGTTGACCCGGTGACCGGTCGGCGGCCGCGCCGGGCGCGCGGCATGGCCCCGTCGTGGGCACGCGCCCCGAGGCACCGACCCCGACTCCGTGCACCGCGCACGGTACGCCAGCGAATCGGAGGGTGACACGTGTCCCCTACACCCGGTCCACGCATTCCACTTTGGAATTCCGTGGACCGCGCCGCGTGCACCGACCAACCGGAGGCTGCCACGTGCCCCCGCCTTGGTCCATGCACCGCCGCGCTCACCCGGTAGACCGCGCGCCTTGCGCCCGCCAATCAGGCGGTGCCACGTGTCCATGCGCCGGGTCTGTGCACCCCGCCGCGCAGCTCTGTGGACCCGCGCATCCTGAACCGGCCAATGACAGGCCGCCACGTGGCATCCCGGCGGTCTACGGCCCCTCCCATGCACCATTTTCCACTAAAAACTTCCGGGAGTCCGTTTTTGGGCATCCGGACTCAGAAATAAACAAGCAAATAGCCGTTTTCAAGCGTTTTTCCGTGCTGAATCCATTTTCGACCTCTGTTGGGCCTAAATCTTTTCCGAAATTTCGGCAAACTCAGCCGAAGGCCTACACAGCTAATAATAACACACAGGGTCCATCTGTGGCATCCCATTGACGCACCATGGGCCAGATACACCAACGCTAGGTGCTCTAACAGTGGATTCATCGGAAGAACGCTGCATGGGAATTTGGGCCACTACATAATTAATTAGGCCGCCACCACCACCACTTCTTCTCCTGTTAGCAGAGGAATGGAGTGGAAACGGAGGAAAGAAAGAAAGAGAGAAAGGGAGAAAAGGAGAAGAAGAAGAAAAAAAAAAAAAGGAAAGGGAAGGGTTGGAGGAGCTTTGATGGTGAGGACTTCTCGCAAGGAGCCGCGGCGCCAAGCAGAGCGGAGCGCGCGCGCGAAGAGCCTCTTTAAGGACGGCGCCATTTGTGATGGTTTTTGGCAAGGTGCAGATGGTGATGGTAGTGCAGCTGATGGTTATGTTATTTAAGATTATGGTGTTTAAAATGGCGATGATGATGAGGATTATCATGAGGCTAGCGTTTGTGTGTGGATTTAATTTTTAGTTCGTGAAGGTAAGCTTTTATTTTTATAAGCATGCAGTGGTTATGTTGGACTGATATGTTGTGGATGTAGCATGTAATTGTGGAATTAAGGGTTTATATATATATGTTTTTAATTATTAGCATGCTTGGAGCTTTAAGGGGATTGTGGAGCTATTGTGTAATGGTGTTTAATTAAGCATGCAGTTGATGCTGTGAGATGTTAATGTGTGTGAGTGGACCTACTGGGTGCTAATAGAATTATGTAATTGGAGCTTACATTTTTTGTTATTTGTGAGAGTATGTATTTAATTTTGGGAGTTTTTCTTTGTGAATAATTTAATGGTGGAATTAGTGTGTGCTTTTGGAAGCTTTTAAATATGCTGGGATGGAATTAAGTGAATAGTATTATGTGGGCATTTATGGATTAGTGTGCAGATTGTTATTGTGAATTGTGTCGATGTGTGGGTGTATTTGGACTTGGTGTGTGTAGAGTTTTGTGGCCTTTTGTGAGCAGGGAGAGTTTTAAGTGTGCTATTTGGAGCTTTAATGTGTGCTGTGGGTTTTTAATTAGTGAGCTGTTGGGATTTTATTAAGGTGTGCTGTAGGGATTTTATTAAAGTGTGTTGTTGGTAATGAGGTGAACTGAAATTGGGCTATGGACTGAATTAATAGTATACTTTGGAGCTATAGGTGATTTTATTGTGAGCTGTTGATGTGGTGGTTGGACTTGGAGCTGCTGTAGGCTTTTGGTGTGTTTGTGACTATTAGAGCGCGACCGAGTGAGGTGAGTTGGCTGTGGAGCGACCCGGAACGTGTGCAGATTTTTGTGAAGTACTCAAGAACTTTATTTGAGCTACCGGGGTTTTTTTTTCCTGATTCGCGGCAAGGTGCGCGCACGTGGCACGATTTTCGAGGTTTCGTCAGTTCGAGTTTCCGGCACTTCACCGACTTCTGCAATTGCCTACGGAAAGCGTTCCAGGTGGGTTGGAATTTCTCAAAAATTTATGGAATGCCCTTTAATGCTATTGAATGCAATTTGATCATAATTATTATGTTGTTTTTCCTGTATTTAATCTGATAGTTGCCTGGATCCTTTTTAGGAACTTATTTCGAACCCCAGATTATTTTTAGTATACTCCTGTTACCTTATGACACTAGACTACATGTTCTGTCGGCATTTTTGCTGCTCCCTGGTCGTTTTAAAAATTGAGTAAAGCCTGTTTTAAGGAAAAACATTATTTTCAAAAGTGATTTTAAATTATAAGTTTGCCAGGGATATAGCATAGATTCAGGGTGCATTAGACCTCGTGCCTAGGGGCCGAGGGGTCTCTTTTTGAGTTTGAGATGAGTTATAGTGTCATTTGACGTTGAAGCTTCCTTATGGGATAGTGAGATTACTCTAGATCATGGGTCGTATTCTGATTTAGTGGTGGAGGTGGTTCTCCCACTTAGCTTCGAGTATCTTGGGGTTCTGGCAGATCGAGTCGTGGAGGTTTCCCGACTCAGCCATGGGTCGTGCATTATCAGATTGAGTCGTTGAGGGTTCTCCGACATAGTTGTGAGAGTGTTTGGGTTTTCCTGTTTGAGTCGTGGAGTCTTTTCCGACAGAGTTGCGCTTTCGAGCATCGAGTTGCCGATCTATTTGATCGTGGACTGTAGCCTGCATGTGCCGCTTATGAGATAGTGATACAGATGCGATACTTGAGTTCGGTGGGGTCGCTCCCCTCGAGCTACCACCAGGGTGTGTGTGATGATACCGAGCCTGACGAGGCTGCGATGATGCGACTAGTTGATACACTAGAGTTCGCTTGTGATAGTCCGTGTGGGACGCCCTACGTAAGTCCCGTCCCAGTGAGGACGAGGTGGCAGTAGGTTTGGCGCAGGCTTGACTGGACCCTATGAGGCAGTCATTGAGATTGGGTGACATTGAGAGAGTGATGGCATAGCATGTTCATTGATGAGTTTCCCTTTGAGCATAGTACTTGAGGCATATTATTAGCAGTGTTAGTATATGCATATCGTATCATTGGTAGAGCTTCTTTTTGAGCCGTATGATTGAGACCTTCTAGCTGTAGTTTTCTTTTCAGCTTACCATTATTTATCTATCTACCTATCTATCTGCATACCTATCTGTTTTGCCTCCAGTAGACTTAGTGGGCATACCGTGGATATTGGGACGGTACCCACTGAGATCTGCCTTCTGCAGTAGATCTCACACCCGCTGCGGTGACAGGTTTGAGGCAGCTGTTCCGGCTCGGTTCGCGCGGAGACAGCAGTTCGAGGTGAGGACGCGGCCGATTAGTTCCTTACCAGCATTGAGAGTCTGAGGTAGAGGTGCCCGGTGTATTTATGTTTCCACTTTTGTACTGGACATTCTGAGAGACTTGTGAGGATAGTACTTGTTTTTTTCTTGTGAGCCTATGTACCTTGAGGATTTGTGTACTAGTGGAGATTTTACTATTCTAGATGTTCAGTTTTTATTCTATAGCTTTTGGTTTTAGTTTCAGCTCTGATACATGTTTTTTTTTAGCTTAGATCTGACTTGCAGGGTAGACGCTTCGTCTGTGCGGCAGTTTCCGTACAGATGGCGGATCTGTTGGCGAGCCCGGGTCGCAGTGCGACCCCGGGGCGTGACAGATTAGGGTGGTATCAGAGCCTAGGTGTATAGGTCATTGAGGACTTAGAGACCCTAGGCTATTGGTTGGACATTAGGATGACCGTCGTGAGAGACGTGATTTTAGCGAGAGTCCTGATTGAGTTTGTACCTTCACCAGAGTATTGGGGTGAGTGATTTTACATATTATTTCTCTAAAGATGATTAAGTTGGCTGCAGACAACATAATACTTTAGAAAGGTTAATATGTTTAGACTTTCGCTTGATTGGGTCGAGAGAGCTTTGGTCCTAATGTTTGTTATGTTGCAGTGGCTTCGATGCTTCCGAGACGTCGTTCGATGACGAGGGCGTGTTGGCCTTGAATGAGGAGCCCGATCAGTGGGAGGCTGAATGGATAGAGCAGAGTGAGGTCTGAGAGTTACAGGCCCCAGTAGCCAGACTTTAAGGCGATGCGGCGCCAGGAAGAGAACTTGGAGCGCTTGATGCACATGCTTGAGCCGAAAGCATCTTCCGGGGTATAGCTAGTAATACTTCCAGCTTCGACATCGTCAACTTCGATCCTGATCGCGCCACTGAGGATGCAGAAGCAGCGAGAGGTTACTGACCGGTTGTTTTATTTCATTCAGTTCCATCCCCTACATATTTCGGGACCAAGCTTGGAGCCTTGGAAGGCCGAGGACTGGATTGCTGCTATGGAAAAATTACTTGAGAATTGTTCATTCAGGAGAAGCATCTGGTGCACTTGGTTATGCACTTTTGGATGGGGACGCCGAGAATTGGTGGCGTCAAGTTCGTCCAGCTGGACCATCGAGAGCGCATTGGATTACCGGGAGCGAGTTTCTGCGATTGTTGAGCAGAGTGCCCCTTGTCGCCCGAGATGGGGCCCAGAAATTTGATTATGTTTGAGAGTAGACTGCATCGAGACATCTTTGATTCAAGGCATATCCGGCGGGCGCCGACCTTTAATGCAGCGATTGTGCATGCTCAGTGGTTTGACCGAGGATCAGCGATCACTTCCAGGAGGGACGAAGAGCAAGGGAACAGCTTCAGTGTGAGACGTCTAGCATCGTCGGATTTTGGGATAGTTAAGTGGATCAAGGTTACCATGATTCCAGTCTCAGGATCATAGGTCTCAGAGGAGACAAAGTCCAGGAGGTTCTCGACAGTCGAGGCACCAGCAGCAGTGTCAGGACATTTTCAGGCAGAGTGTTCCTGAATGGTGCTCTTGGATTTGCCGCTTGCGACAGCACCCCACTACCCCTTCAGGAAGAAGAGGTTCATCCGATTACTAGTAGACTGATAAAGCCGTGATGCCGCGGCAGTTAGAGCGTTGGCCTCCAGCATCTATTTGTTGAGTTGTGCAGCTAGCTGGAGAGTGCCAGGATAGTGGATCACATTTTACCAGGTGTGGTACCCTTGGGTCGTCGAAGTTAGAGCTTGTTGATGCCGGCACCGCGTGTGCTTGTTTTGTAGAGCAGGGGTAGCTTCGTGTGGGCCAGAGATAGGACTGTTGGCTTGTGCACGTGAGGATCAGGTTCTAGTTCCCGTTTATCGCACGGAAGAGTGTTGCCAGTCCTGCCCAGTGTAGATAGGACTTTGGAATTGACCACTAAGAATTAGTCCTCCAACGGTTTAGAGATGTTGTTACGTGTGGGATAGGGATTGGTTATCCCGTTGTTTGGCTACCTTGGATTGTCGTGGGAGGACTATGACCCTCCGTGGACCTGGTCAGGAGGAGTGTGTTTATGGAAGAGGCTAGATCACGACGGGGTTGAGTCGTGGTCGTATCGCCTTGCTAGCGACATTTAAGCAGGTGCCTACGGCGGCACCGGGATTAAAGAATGTCCTTATCGCTGTGTGATCCGGTGTGAGTCCACCTGATCTGTTGTTGAAGCCGCCGTTTAGTGGGATTGAGAGTGTGGTAGTGTTCGACGTGGTTTTTGAAGCTGCACCGACTTCGGTAGCACCCCTTGGAGTATCGCCCGTGAGACAGAAAGTCGATAGCGCAGTTGCGGGATCTGATGGATTGAGAGGCCGTGCGACCCTGTGCCACGTTGTGGATACAACGGTGAGAAAGCGAGAGATTGGTAGGTTATGGAACCTTACAGTCGAGGGCTGTGCCCGGATAGTGTTCAGAACCCGGTAGGGGCATTGTGAGCTTACAGCACAGTTTTGTGGATTGATTGATACCTTGTCGTCCTTAGAATTTGAGGAATCGGGCATTCCTGCTTTGTTTGGACGGGTGGGTAGCCGTACCCGTCATGGATATCTGGATTTATTTCCGAGGTGACCTGTAGCATGAGGAGCACTTGAGTATGGTGCTGCAACTTCTGAGAGAAGAAGTGGTTTGCCAAGTTGAGGGAGTGCGCTTTCGACTTCGAAAGGTTCTGTGGTTAGGCCTTATGTTTTCGGCTGCAAGAGCGATTGAGGACCCAACGAAGAGTGATGCCGTTGGGAATTAGCCTAAGCCTATGATTGTGACTAAGGTCAAAAGTTTTGGACTAGGCAGGGCCTGTATAGCTGCATCGAGGAGTTAGAGCTGCATCGATTTGCATGATTGCCAGTGATAGAGAGAATATTGAGTTATTCTTAGATCTTCAAACCTGAAATACTTGGATACTCAGGTAGAGCTTAGTCGAAGCCACGTCGGTGGACAGAGTTATTAGAATTGTAAGTTTGGTCTTATAGCATATAATTATCCCAGCCAAGACTTTTTGGGTCAGTACGCCTTGGTTAGGCGAGCATGCAACCTTGGAATGAGGTTTTCGAATCGGTGGTTGCCACTTTTGGAACTTGGGATTTGAGAGTTGGAATTTGAGCGTTGTTTCCCGATGTTGAACTACTCCCCCTGTAAATTGTTATGAGAGATGCATCTGTGGAACTTGGGTGTCTTGGTTGCGAAGGGGCAACGAAGGGTTATGCCTATTGGAGGCTTAGTGTTTGGATTTGGGAACTATAATTGTGAAAGCCACTATCCGCAAGAATACGAACAATCGAGATTTACGCGGGGAGTTTGATCCGCGAGTGTTTTCTGGCTGGAAGAAGTGTATTTGATCCCTTGCATGATTTGGATTGCGCTTCATGAAGTTGGACGAGGAATTGAGCTATCTGAAGCGACCGATGCAGGTCTTTCTTGTGACAAGGGAATTTTGCAGTTGAGATATATCTTGGGTGAAGGTTCGGTGTAACCACCCTGTTAGGTGAGAACGACCACCTGAGAGCTGTTGTTGAGTTAGGGATCTCTTATCCCCATTTGTTTGAGGCACCCTCCTGAGTTATGGATCTACTTTTGGTTTCGAGGACGAAACCTTTTTAAGGAGGGGAGAGTGTAGAGTACCGGGATTTCGGATAGCGCACCGACCTCGTGAGATGGCGTGGTGCGGTTAAATCGCCTCGGGCATGTTCCATATTGGATTACAGATGAGTTCGGGTCGACTTGGATCAACGCGGAAGCCCAGGCCGATTCGAGGTTTTTCGGGCATTGTCCGCCGTTAGAAGACTGGCTTCGGGGATGCCTCGACTCCATCGTGGTGTGCAGGAAATTGGGAAAACTCTGGGAACACGTGTATTTGCAGATTACAGCTGAGTTCGGGAGGTTCCGGACGGATGCAGAGAGCCCGAAGGCGAAAAGTGAGTTGGAACTGGCAGTTTTGGAGCCGGTTTTTTGGATTGAGCCCACCGACTCCACGGTTGAGCTTTTTGAGGAGAAAAAAAGCTGTGGGCATGTGTATTTTCAGATTACAGCGGAGTTCGGGAGGTTCCGGACGGAGGCGGAGGCCCCGAAGGCAAAAAGTGAGTTATTAGGGGCTTTATGGATTATTTAATTAATTTTGTTAATTAATTAGTGGGTGTTGGGGGCTTTGGTCTGGGAGGTTTGAAAGAAAAGAATGAATTAGGGATGTTAATTGGATAAGGGAGTGGATTAATGTGATTTGGGTTAAGTGTGAGTTGAATTTTTTATTTGGGTGCAATAAATGCTCCCAACCACCCCCACCTCCTCCCCTTAGTTAGCCGTAGCTAATTTGTCACGCCCCGGGGCGATACTGCGCCCCGGCTCGCCAACAGATCCGCCGCCCGTACGGGAAGCCCCGTATAGGCGTAACGACTAACCTGCAAAGAAACATCTACCCTAGCAGATATCAGAGCTGAAAGAGAAAAGCTGGAATAAAATACATAAAATAAACTACAACTCACAAATATACAGACCCAACTCACCAGAATACAAGAGTCTCAGAAAAGCAGGAAAGAAAGGTACAACTCAAAACCTCACTACAACAGTCACTCGACATAACACACACCAAAATGGAACTGGGGTACATCTACTCACACACTGAAGACGACAGGAGGGGATCTATCTCGCGACGCCCTTACCTCGGTCAGAAGGAGCTGGATCAGCAACAGGAGCTGCAGGAACTGGAGCAGAAGTCCCTGGGGAGAAAACACCACGACGGGTGTGAGAACTACATCCCACAGTAGTTCTCAGTGGGTGCCGCCAACAAGCCCGACGGTCTGCCCACTAAGTCTACCAGAGGCAAAAGTAACATATGCAGTGCTATAAGGAGAGCTAGGAAAGGTAACTCTACAGCTACTATGCCTCTATCTAGATGCTCAACAGTGGAACAGAAAGAACATAATGCCACAACTAACTCTCATCCCTGATCACCCAATCAAAACTGACTGCCACAACGGGTCCAGTCAAACCTGCGCCAACCTACTGCCGTTACGTCCCGGAGGAGCGGACTTACGTAGGGCGTCCGTGGCTGCCAACGAAAGCACAGCCAGAGGGACCACTGCGACGACAAGTCGCTAAAGAACATCTCAAACTCACACCGGTACACAACCCGGTCTCGCCTACTCCGGAGTGGCCCTCGAGGGGAGCGACCCGCTCGAGTCAAAGTAACCCATAAGTATCACTGTATAGTATCACTGTAAAGCTCAAATGTGGCTCATGCAGGCTATGATCCAATCCTCGATCAATAAGATCGACTACCAAACAAATCACTGACTCACACACTAGCTGGAATCTACGCAGCTGAAACCCACTGTCACTCTGACAGTTTCCAAGAACCCAGATCTACCATCACTATCACTCTCCCAAAGAAATCAAATCTACAGACTGCTATCAACTCCACTCGGTCCCCAGACACGAGTGCAAAAGCATCCCACAACCGACCGACCTCTCGGCCCACAACACGGGCGAGGAAAAGCTAAGTCCATAGTGAAATGAAGTATCGTGATGTGGAATGTCTAGAGCAATAAAAACCTAGCCCAAGTTGGAGTTTTTCTACAGACTGGCTGAACATGATACATATGACAGGGGTGCTAGGTCAAATTCCAAGATTTCATTACTTAACATAGTGCAGGAATCAAAAGATTCAACAACTGATATACAAGATACAACATACAGTTTTACACATGCTAATACTCCAATTTCTAACATGCATGATCCTACACACATAGAATTAGTACACAGTCCAGAGTTCTTGGAAGCAAGGTCACCCACCTGAAAGTGCTAACTGTCCGGAATCGTACAGCTGAGAAAGCCCACAACTCTCAAATCACAAATCCCACCAAGCCAACAACACGGTAGAAGTGCTCACAAACTCCTGGGTACAAACATACACCAAAATTACACTTTAATTCACACAAATTCCACATTCCCAAAATCTGTGGTGAACAGTCCCATTAACACGAAATTTTCACCTGAAAAACTTCCTCCAAAAATTCCAATAAAAATATGACGGCGATCCTCGCGAAGAGTAGATGTCGATAGAGTCCTGAAACGTCGAATTCCGATGTCCGGATGAGGAGATAAAAATCCGACAAGTAGGTGCTGTCCAAATCAATCAACAGTCGCAAAGGGGGTTAAAAATGTACCCAGAACCCCAAGAAAAGCTCGGATCCAGAAAAAGTGTCCAACACGAAAAATGTAGATTTACCTCTTACGAAACCGTCACCGCAGAAATCGTCCAAAAATAATGTCGGGGTAGCCCGGTAGACCTCCCGGACTAAACTGCGACGGAAATGGGCCTCCAACAGTAGATCGTCGCTCCGCACCCCGATGCAGAAGTCGCCGTCGTCGCGGCCTCCAAAAATTCTGAATTTCCGCCAAGAGATGCACAAGAGGGAGAGGAAGAGAATTGGTGAAGGGCTCCAAGTGAAAAGCTTTCGGGAAAAGCTTCAAAACGAGGCCCCTTGAGGCCTTTTTATAGGCCTCACCCGAAACAGCCCGGAAAAACAAGTCAATGGGCTTTGGGCCCAAAATTTCGGGCGCCCGGAACATTCGGGCGGCTACAGTGTTGGGCCGGGCCCAACACTGTTCACGCCCGAATCCACCAGGAGCCGCCACGTCGCCCGCCGAACAGCAAACAGCTGTTCGGGCCACCCACGGGCTGCCACGTGGCCCGCCCCCGCACAGTGAGGCGGTTGGCGCCCGCCAACCAGCGGGCGACGCGTGTCCCCCCGGTTGACCCGGTGACCGGTCGGCGGCCGCGCCGGGCGCGCGGCATGGCCCCGTCGTGGGCACGCGCCCCGAGGCACCGACCCCGACTCCGTGCACCGCGCACGGTACGCCAGCGAATCGGAGGGTGACACGTGTCCCCTACACCCGGTCCACGCATTCCACTTTGGAATTCCGTGGACCGCGCCGCGTGCACCGACCAACCGGAGGCTGCCACGTGCCCCCGCCTTGGTCCATGCACCGCCGCGCTCACCCGGTAGACCGCGCGCCTTGCGCCCGCCAATCAGGCGGTGCCACGTGTCCATGCGCCGGGTCTGTGCACCCCGCCGCGCAGCTCTGTGGACCGCGCATCCTGAACCGGCCAATGACAGGCCGCCACGTGGCATCCCGGCGGTCTACGGCCCCTCCCATGCACCATTTTCCACTAAAAACTTCCGGGAGTCCGTTTTTGGGCATCCGGACTCAGAAATAAACAAGCAAATAGCCGTTTTCAAGCGTTTTTCCGTGCTGAATCCATTTCCGACCTCTGTTGGGCCTAAATCTTTTCCGAAATTTCGGCAAACTCAGCCGAAGGCCTACACAGCTAATAATAACACACAGGGTCCATCTGTGGCATCCCATTGACGCACCATGGGCCAGATACACCAACGCTAGGTGCTCTAACAGTGGATTCATCGGAAGAACGCTGCATGGGAATTTGGGCCACTACATCCTCCCCCACTAAAAGGAAGTTTCGTCCTCGAAACAAGTAAGGTAAAACATGCGTACCTCAACCAGTAGTCTCGAACAGAAAAGGGTATGCAGATCTCATCTCTGTCTCTAGCTCCCAAGTAGCCTCTCGCTCTTCATGATTGCTCCATAAGATCTTCACATACGGAATGGTCCGGTTGCGCAATTCCCTCACCTCACGAGCAAGAATCCGCAACGGCCGCTCCTCGTAAACCAGGTCCTCACCGATCTCCAAGGGAGTGAAGTCAACCACATGCGACGGATCGAAGACATATCTCCTCAGGGCTGAGACATGAAAAACATCGTGTACACCGGCCAAACGTGGAGGAAGAGCAACTCTATAAGCCACAGGGCCTACCCTCTCAAGTACCTCAAAGGGTCCAACAAAATGGGGACTAAGCTTCCCACGCACTCCAAATCTCCGGACCCCTTTCGAAGGCGAGACCTTTAAGAATACATGGTCACCAATCTGAAACTCTAGGTCTCGCCGTCGAGTATCTGCATAACTCCTCTGACGACTCTGGGCCACCTCAAGGTGTCGACGAACAACTCTGACTTTCTCCTCAGCCTCCAAAAGAAGATCAGGTCCCAAAGTCTTCCTCTCACCCACGTCACTCCAATATAAGGGTGACCGACACTTGCGTCCATACAACGCCTCAAACGGAGCCATCTGGATGCTCGCCTGATAGCTGTTGTTGTACGCAAACTCAACCAAAGATAAGTGTCGGTACCACCCCCCTCCAAAATCCATAACGCACGCTCTCAGCATATCCTCAAGGGTCTGTATAGTGCGCTCAGACTGGCCATCAGTCTGTGGGTGGAATGCAGTGCTGAATCTGAGCTGGGTCCCCAAAGCTAACTGTAAACTCCCCCAGAATCGTGACACAAACCTCGGATCCCGATCTGAAACAATCGACGCAGGTATCCCGTGTAGCCTCACTATCTCGTCCAAATACAACTGTGCCAGACGCTCCAGTGACCATGTCATCTGAACATGCAAGAAATGCGCTGACTTGGTGAGTCTATCAACAATAACCCAAATCGCGTCGGCTCCACTCTGCGCTCTCGGCAGCCCTGTAACAAAGTCCATGGTGATGTGGTCCCATTTCCACTCGGGAATTGGAAGACTTTGCAACTTGCCAGCAGGAACCCGGTGCTCTGCTTTCACTTGCTGGCAAGTTAAACAGTGAGCCACGAATCTTCCAACGTCCCGCTTCATTCCGGACCACCAAAAATGTGCCTTGAGGTCCTTATACATCTTAGTACCACCAGGATGAATGGTATAAGGTGTATAATGAGCCTCACCCAAAATCAGGTCTCTGATCTCTGAATCCGAAGGCACACACACTCGGTCCCTGTACCGCAGTACTCCCGAGCTATCCACTGTAAAATCCCCTATAAGATCTGCCTGAATCTGTGATCTAATCCTCTCCAAGTGGGGGTCCTCACTCTGCGTCTCCCTAATCCTGTCCAACAGAGTGGGCTGCAAGACCATAGACATCAGTCTAGCAGAGACCCCAGGGGATACAACCTCAATCTGGAGTCGCCTCAACTGCTCAATCAACGGGGCCTGCTGCGTGACCAACATGCTCAAGCTCTGCACTGACCTCCGACTCAAAGCATCTGCTACCACATTGGCCTTGCCGGGATGATAGAGGATACTCACATCGTAATCCTTCAGTAACTCCAACCACCGGCGTTGCCTCAGGTTCAGCTCCTTTTGAGTAAACAGATACTTTAAGCTCTTATGATCCGTGTAGATCTCACAATGCTCACCGTAGAGATAATGCCGCCACAGCTTCAATGCGAACACCACAGCTGCCAGCTCTAAATCATGAGTAGGGTAATTCTTCTCATAATCCTTTAATTGCCGTGAAGCATAAGCAATTACCCTCCCATGCTGCATCAAGACACAACCCAAACCGCTGTGCGAGGCGTCACTATAAATCACGTAGCCATCACCCATCACTGGCAGTGTAAGAACTGGTGCTGAAATCAGTCTCTTCTTCAGCTCCTCAAAACTCCGCTGACACTGCTCAGTCCAAATGAACCTCATCCCCTTCCTAGTCAAACAGGTCAGGGGAGTAGAGAGCTTCGCAAAGCCCTCTACAAACCGACGGTAGTAGCCTGCCAAGCCCAGAAAGCTCCGGACCTCAGTCACCGTCGTCGGTCTCGGCCAATCCCGAACTGTATCAATCTTCGTCGGGTCAACTGCCACTCCTGCGGCTGATACCAAGTGGCCCAAGAATGCAACCTCCCGAAGCCAAAACTCGCACTTCTTAAGCTTGGCATGCAGCTTCTTCTCACGTAGAAGCTGCAGCACTATCCTCAAGTGCTCCTCATGATCCACATCGCTCCGGGAGTAGATCAAGATGTCATCAATGAACACAACCACAAACAAGTCTAAGTACGGCTGAAATACCCGGTTCATCAAATCCATGAAAGCAGCTGGGGCATTAGTCAAACCAAACGGCATAACCGTAAACTCATAATGCCCATACCGGGATCGAAAAGCCGTCTTAGGGATGTCCTCGGCCCTCACCCTCAACTGGTGGTAACCTGACTGAAGATCAATCTTCGAAAACACTGTGGCTCCCTGCAACTGATCAAATAAATCATCTATCCGTGGAAGAGGGTACTTGTTCCGGATGGTCACTTTATTCAACTCCCGATAATCCACACACAAACGAAGCGACCCATCCTTCTTCTTCACAAATAAAACTGGCGCTCCCCACGGAGAAACACTAGGCCTGACAAAGTCCCTATCCATAAGATCCTGAAGCTGGGCCTTCAACTCCCTCAACTCGGCAGGTGCCATCCTATAAGGCGCCTTCGAGATTGGTGCGGTTCCCGGTACCACATCAATCACAAACTCCACCTCCCTCTCCGGCGGCATCGTCGTCAACTCAGGGGGAAACACATCTGGGAACTCGCGGACAACAGGAATATCCTCGAGTCCCAGTGCCGCCGTAGGCACCTCCACAATCGTCGCTAAGAAAGCGGTGCAGCCCCTACTAATCAACCGCCTAGCCCTCGCCGAAGAAACAGTCATCGCAAAGAAGGTGCTCTGGCAGCCTCTGAAGACAAACTCCTCCTGTCCAGGCTCGCGGAGGGTCACCGTCCTCTCTCTGCAGTCTATAACAGCATAGTACCTCGACAACCAATCCATACCTAGCACGACGTCGAAATCCTGGAGCTGCCGCAAGACAAGCAAGTCTGCCGGCAAAATCCAGGATCCCAACTGCACAGGGCAATCCCTACAATACTCCTCGACATGCAAGACATGATCTGGTATCTAAACCTCTAATGCATGCGATAAAGAAACTACCTCTATACCATGAAGGGATGCAAATGCTCTACTGATAAATGAATGCGATGCACCGGTATCAAAGAGAGTACGAGTACGAACTGCAGAAATCAAAATAATACCTGCGACGACATGCTCTGCTGCTGTAGCATCCTCTACCTGAGCGGCATAGACTCGACCGCTCGGCGCCGGGGGATGTCGCTCTGGCTGTCGCGAGGACGATGGAGCAAAATCTGGCCTACCGGAGGTCGCCGAAGGTCCTGCTGACTGACGAGGAACAAAGGATGCAGAAGCTGATGAAGGAGCTGGGTAACCTGCCCTGGGGCACGCCCTCGCGAAGTGACCGGTCTGCCCGCAACGGAAGCAGCGGCCCTGACTCTGCGGGCACTGGGCCGGTGAGTGCGGTCCTCCACAGATGATACAACGGTCGGGGCGCGGCTGCCGCGAAGTCTGCTGCTGCTGCGAAGGCTGCTGCTGCTGAGAAGACTGCTGCTGTCGAGGTGGTCGACGCTGCTGCTGCTGCTGCTGGAACTGACGAGATCCCCTAGATCTCTGCCGCCCCTGATACCCCCGTCCCTGAGAGTGGAAACGGGGTGGTCTCGGGGGTCCCTGTCTACTCGACTGCCCCTCCTCAAACTGCGCCGGGCGCTTCGCCCCAGGAGTCACAACGGGGGCTGGAGTCACCTCTGCCATCACGGCCTCACCACTCTCCACATAAAGTGCCTGCTCCATCGAGGCCTCTAAAGTCTGTAATCTGAGGGAGCGAACCAACTGATAAATGTCCCGACGCAACCCTCTCTCGAACATGTAGATCCGGTGGGTCTCATCTCTGGCCACGTGGGGCATACTAGCCAACAGCCGATTGAAATCGGCTATGTACGCGTGTACGGGCCTATCTCCCTGGCGGAGATTCCTCAGCTGCTCCTCCAAGCTCTGTCGAACGCTCTCGGGAAAGAAGGCCCCAAGAAGCATACCGCGAAACTCTGCCCAAGAGATAAACTGGGTCCCAGGCGGACCTGCGGGTCGCACACGCCGCCACCATGCCTCGGCGTTGCTCTCCAGAAAATGAGTAGCCAACAGAACTCGAAACCTCTCATCAATAAAAAGGCTCTCGAAATGGCGCTCCATAGCTGTAACCCAAGACTCAGCCGCCCACGGCTCAGCACTCATGCCCGAAAAGCGGGGTGGATCGAACTTGCGAAACCTCAACAAAAGACCCACCAAAACCTGCTGCTCTGCCAAAGTCAAAGATCCCGTCGTCCCAGACGGTGGCCTACTGGAAACAGGCTCAGCCGGAACTGCTGGTGCAGGCTGCACAACCGGGGGTGCCACAACAGGGGAAGAAGGCACCGGAGAACTCTCAGGGGGTACCACCGCCGGCTGCGCTCTCTGCTCCAACAAGAGCGTCAACCGACTCACAGCCTCCTCCTGGCGTCGAGACGCCTCAGCCAACTGTGCCACCTGGGCACGGAGCTCCAAAACCTCGCTCTGCTGTCCCTGCTCCGAGTCCTCCTGCTCGGGCTCAGAGGACGAAGGCTGCGAACGCGTCACCATCGAGCGTCGAGGAGGCATCCCCACCTGAGGGACAAGGCAAACAATCAGAACCCAAATCATCTCTCGACCCAATCTAGCGAAAGTCAGAAGGCATGTCCCCCTTTCCGAAGTACTATGTTGTCTGCAGCCAACATAGTTGCCACCGAAGGAAGACATGTCAATCGCTCACCCCGAACCGCTCGGGAGAGTTAGAAATCCAATCAGGACTCTCGCTAAAATCACGGCTCTCACGCGAGTCATCCTAGGGTCCAACCACAAGCCTAGGGTTCCTAAGTCCTCCAAGACCTACATCCTAGGCTCTGATACCACTCTAATCTGTCACGCCCCGGGGCGATACTGCGCCCCGGCTCGCCAACAGATCCGCCGCCCGTACGGGAAGCCCCGTATAGGCGTAACGACTAACCTGCAAAGAAACATCTACCCTAGCAGATATCAGAGCTGAAAGAGAAAAGCTGGAATAAAATACATAAAATAAACTACAACTCACAAATATACAGACCCAACTCACCAGAATACAAGAGTCTCAGAAAAGCAGGAAAGAAAGGTACAACTCAAAACCTCACTACAACAGTCACTCGACATAACACACACCAAAATGGAACTGGGGTACATCTACTCACACACTGAAGACGACAGGAGGGGATCTATCTCGCGACGCCCTTACCTCGGTCAGAAGGAGCTGGATCAGCAACAGGAGCTGCAGGAACTGGAGCAGAAGTCCCTGGGGAGAAAACACCACGACGGGTGTGAGAACTACATCCCACAGTAGTTCTCAGTGGGTGCCGCCAACAAGCCCGACGGTCTGCCCACTAAGTCTACAAGAGGCAAAAGTAACATATGCAGTGCTATAAGGAGAGCTAGGAAAGGTAACTCTACAGCTACTATGCCTCTATCTAGATGCTCAACAGTGGAACAGAAAGAACATAATGCCACAACTAACTCTCATCCCTGATCACCCAATCAAAACTGACTGCCACAACGGGTCCAGTCAAACCTGCGCCAACCTACTGCCGTTACGTCCCGGAGGAGCGGACTTACGTAGGGCGTCCGTGGCTGCCAACGAAAGCACAGCCAGAGGGACCACTGCGACGACAAGTCGCTAAAGAACATCTCAAACTCACACCGGTACACAACCCGGTCTCGCCTACTCCGGAGTGGCCCTCGAGGGGAGCGACCCGCTCGAGTCAAAGTAACCCATAAGTATCACTGTATAGTATCACTGTAAAGCTCAAATGTGGCTCATGCAGGCTATGATCCAATCCTCGATCAATAAGATCGACTACCAAACAAATCACTGACTCACACACTAGCTGGAATCTACGCAGCTGAAACCCACTGTCACTCTGACAGTTTCCAAGAACCCAGATCTACCATCACTATCACTCTCCCAAAGAAATCAAATCTACAGACTGCTATCAACTCCACTCGGTCCCCAGACACGAGTGCAAAAGCATCCCACAACCGACCGACCTCTCGGCCCACAACACGGGCGAGGAAAAGCTAAGTCCATAGTGAAATGAAGTATCGTGATGTGGAATGTCTAGAGCAATAAAAACCTAGCCCAAGTTGGAGTTTTTCTACAGACTGGCTGAACATGATACATATGACAGGGGTGCTAGGTCAAATTCCAAGATTTCATTACTTAACATAGTGCAGGAATCAAAAGATTCAACAACTGATATACAAGATACAACATACAGTTTTACACATGCTAATACTCCAATTTCTAACATGCATGATCCTACACACATAGAATTAGTACACAGTCCAGAGTTCTTGGAAGCAAGGTCACCCACCTGAAAGTGCTAACTGTCCGGAATCGTACAGCTGAGAATGCCCACAACTCTCAAATCACAAATCCCACCAAGCCAACAACACGGTAGAAGTGCTCACAAACTCCTGGGTACAAACATACACCAAAATTACACTTTAATTCACACAAATTCCACATTCCCAAAATCTGTGGTGAACAGTCCCATTAACACGAAATTTTCACCTGAAAAACTTCCTCCAAAAATTCCAATAAAAATATGACGGCGATCCTCGCGAAGAGTAGATGTCGATAGAGTCCTGAAACGTCGAATTCCGATGTCCGGATGAGGAGATAAAAATCCGACAAGTAGGTGCTGTCCAAATCAATCAACAGTCGCAAAGGGGGTTAAAAATGTACCCAGAACCCCAAGAAAAGCTCGGATCCAGAAAAAGTGTCCAACACGAAAAATGTAGATTTACCTCTTACGAAACCGTCACCGCAGAAATCGTCCAAAAATAATGTCGGGGTAGCCCGGTAGACCTCCCGGACTAAACTGCGACGGAAATGGGCCTCCAACAGTAGATCGTCGCTCCGCACCCCGATGCAGAAGTCGCCGTCGTCGCGGCCTCCAAAAATTCTGAATTTCCGCCAAGAGATGCACAAGAGGGAGAGGAAGAGAATTGGTGAAGGGCTCCAAGTGAAAAGCTTTCGGGAAAAGCTTCAAAACGAGGCCCCTTGAGGCCTTTTTATAGGCCTCACCCGAAACAGCCCGGAAAAACAAGTCAATGGGCTTTGGGCCCAAAATTTTGGGCGCCCGGAACATTCGGGCGGCTACAGTGTTGGGCCGGGCCCAACACTGTTCACGCCCGAATCCACCAGGAGCCGCCACGTCGCCCGCCGAACAGCAAACAGCTGTTCGGGCCACCCACGGGCTGCCACGTGGCCCGCCCCCGCACAGTGAGGCGGTTGGCGCCCGCCAACCAGCGGGCGACGCGTGTCCCCCCGGTTGACCCGGTGACCGGTCGGCGGCCGCGCCGGGCGCGCGGCATGGCCCCGTCGTGGGCACGCGCCCCGAGGCACCGACCCCGACTCCGTGCACCGCGCACGGTACGCCAGCGAATCGGAGGGTGACACGTGTCCCCTACACCCGGTCCACGCATTCCACTTTGGAATTCCGTGGACCGCGCCGCGTGCACCGACCAACCGGAGGCTGCCACGTGCCCCCGCCTTGGTCCATGCACCGCCGCGCTCACCCGGTAGACCGCGCGCCTTGCGCCCGCCAATCAGGCGGTGCCACGTGTCCATGCGCCGGGTCTGTGCACCCCGCCGCGCAGCTCTGTGGACCGCGCATCCTGAACCGGCCAATGACAGGCCGCCACGTGGCATCCCGGCGGTCTACGGCCCCTCCCATGCACCATTTTCCACTAAAAACTTCCGGGAGTCCGTTTTTGGGCATCCGGACTCAGAAATAAACAAGCAAATAGCCGTTTTCAAGCGTTTTTTCCGTGCTGAATCCATTTCCGACCTCTGTTGGGCCTAAATCTTTTCCGAAATTTCGGCAAACTCAGCCGAAGGCCTACACAGCTAATAATAACACACAGGGTCCATCTGTGGCATCCCATTGACGCACCATGGGCCAGATACACCAACGCTAGGTGCTCTAACAGTGGATTCATCGGAAGAACGCTGCATGGGAATTTGGGCCACTACATAATTAATTAGGCCGCCACCACCACCACTTCTTCTCCTGTTAGCAGAGGAATGGAGTGGAAACGGAGGAAAGAAAGAAAGAGAGAAAGGGAGAAAAGGAGAAGAAGAAGAAAAAAAAAAAAAGGAAAGGGAAGGGTTGGAGGAGCTTTGATGGTGAGGACTTCTCGCAAGGAGCCACGGCGCCAAGCGGAGCGGAGCGCGCGCGCGAAGAGCCTCTTTAAGGACGGCGCCATTTGTGATGGTTTTTGGCAAGGTGCAGATGGTGATGGTAGTGCAGCTGATGGTTATGTTATTTAAGATTATGGTGTTTAAAATGGCGATGATGATGAGGATTATCATGAGGCTAGCGTTTGTGTGTGGATTTAATTTTTAGTTCGTGAAGGTAAGCTTTTATTTTTATAAGCATGCAGTGGTTATGTTGGACTGATATGTTGTGGATGTAGCATGTAATTGTGGAATTAAGGGTTTATATATATATGTTTTTAATTATTAGCATGCTTGGAGCTTTAAGGGGATTGTGGAGCTATTGTGTAATGGTGTTTAATTAAGCATGCAGTTGATGCTGTGAGATGTTAATGTGTGTGAGTGGACCTACTGGGTGCTAATAGAATTATGTAATTGGAGCTTACATTTTTTGTTATTTGTGAGAGTATGTATTTAATTTTGGGAGTTTTTCTTTGTGAATAATTTAATGGTGGAATTAGTGTGTGCTTTTGGAAGCTTTTAAATATGCTGGGATGGAATTAAGTGAATAGTATTATGTGGGCATTTATGGATTAGTGTGCAGATTGTTATTGTGAATTGTGTCGATGTGTGGGTGTATTTGGACTTGGTGTGTGTAGAGTTTTGTGGCCTTTTGTGAGCAGGGAGAGTTTTAAGTGTGCTATTTGGAGCTTTAATGTGTGCTGTGGGTTTTTAATTAGTGAGCTGTTGGGATTTTATTAAGGTGTGCTGTAGGGATTTTATTAAAGTGTGTTGTTGGTAATGAGGTGAACTGAAATTGGGCTATGGACTGAATTAATAGTATACTTTGGAGCTATAGGTGATTTTATTGTGAGCTGTTGATGTGGTGGTTGGACTTGGAGCTGCTGTAGGCTTTTGGTGTGTTTGTGACTATTAGAGCGCGACCGAGTGAGGTGAGTTGGCTGTGGAGCGACCCGGAACGTGTGCAGATTTTTGTGAAGTACTCAAGAACTTTATTTGAGCTACCGGGGTTTTTTTTTCCTGATTCGCGGCAAGGTGCGCGCACGTGGCACGATTTTCGAGGTTTCGTCAGTTCGAGTTTCCGGCACTTCACCGACTTCTGCAATTGCCTACGGAAAGCGTTCCAGGTGGGTTGGAATTTCTCAAAAATTTATGGAATGCCCTTTAATGCTATTGAATGCAATTTGATCATAATTATTATGTTGTTTTTCCTGTATTTAATCTGATAGTTGCCTGGATCCTTTTTAGGAACTTATTTCGAACCCCAGATTATTTTTAGTATACTCCTGTTACCTTATGACACTAGACTACATGTTCTGTCGGCATTTTTGCTGCTCCCTGGTCGTTTTAAAAATTGAGTAAAGCCTGTTTTAAGGAAAAACATTATTTTCAAAAGTGATTTTAAATTATAAGTTTGCCAGGGATATAGCATAGATTCAGGGTGCATTAGACCTCGTGCCTAGGGGCCGAGGGGTCTCTTTTTGAGTTTGAGATGAGTTATAGTGTCATTTGACGTTGAAGCTTCCTTATGGGATAGTGAGATTACTCTAGATCATGGGTCGTATTCTGATTTAGTGGTGGAGGTGGTTCTCCCACTTAGCTTCGAGTATCTTGGGGTTCTGGCAGATCGAGTCGTGGAGGTTTCCCGACTCAGCCATGGGTCGTGCATTATCAGATTGAGTCGTTGAGGGTTCTCCGACATAGTTGTGAGAGTGTTTGGGTTTTCCTGTTTGAGTCGTGGAGTCTTTTCCGACAGAGTTGCGCTTTCGAGCATCGAGTTGCCGATCTATTTGATCGTGGACTGTAGCCTGCATGTGCCGCTTATGAGATAGTGATACAGATGCGATACTTGAGTTCGGTGGGGTCGCTCCCCTCGAGCTACCACCAGGGTGTGTGTGATGATACCGAGCCTGACGAGGCTGCGATGATGCGACTAGTTGATACACTAGAGTTCGCTTGTGATAGTCCGTGTGGGACGCCCTACGTAAGTCCCGTCCCAGTGAGGACGAGGTGGCAGTAGGTTTGGCGCAGGCTTGACTGGACCCTATGAGGCAGTCATTGAGATTGGGTGACATTGAGAGAGTGATGGCATAGCATGTTCATTGATGAGTTTCCCTTTGAGCATAGTACTTGAGGCATATTATTAGCAGTGTTAGTATATGCATATCGTATCATTGGTAGAGCTTCTTTTTGAACCGTATGTTGAGACCTTCTAGCTGTAGTTTTCTTTTCAGCTTACCATTATTTATCTATCTACCTATCTATCTGCATACCTATCTGTTTTGCCTCCAGTAGACTTAGTGGGCATACCGTGGATATTGGGACGGTACCCACTGAGATCTGCCTTCTGCAGTAGATCTCACACCCGCTGCGGTGACAGGTTTGAGGCAGCTGTTCCGGCTTGGTTCGCGCGGAGACAGCAGTTCGAGGTGAGGACGCGGCCGATTAGTTCCTTACCAGCATTGAGAGTCTGAGGTAGAGGTACCCGGTGTATTTATGTTTCCACTTTTGTACTGGACATTCTGAGAGACTTGTGAGGATAGTACTTGTTTTTTTCTTGTGAGCCTATGTACCTTGAGGATTTGTGAACTAGTGGAGATTTTACTATTCTAGATGTTCAGTTTTTATTCTATAGCTTTTGGTTTTAGTTTCAGCTCTGATACATGTTTTTTTTTAGCTTAGATCTGACTTGCAGGGTAGACGCTTCGTCTGTGCGGCAGTTTCCGTACAGATGGCGGATCTGTTGGCGAGCCCGGGTCGCAGTGCGACCCCGGGGCGTGACATGAACCATCGAAGAAAAAGGAGTCTTACAACCTCGTAAGCTAGGATCACCCACTGCTTTTTCATATTTTTCAATATCTGTATTTACTACTTTTCTAGATAATTTTACTGCATTTTAGAGGAGTAGATTAACTTGTAATTGGTTCCCTGTTACTCTTGTAACCCCACTCCAAGCAATATAATTCATAATCGGCTCCTCAGCTGTGTCAAATCTTTGTCTCTATATACCGGTTCGGCTATTCTAGGCCTAACTCTCTTTACCTCTACATCCCGATTCAGCTAATCTTAGCCGGACGGTCGCGAGAGTTGATTGAGAAGAACCCAGCTGAGTGGATCCCTCCTCGGCCCGATCGCTTGGTCCATTGGTACGCGGTGTATCACATCCAAAAGGGTCACCCCCACGGGGCCGTTCGACGACCGAACCCGGTCAACGGTTAGCGACATTATCGACCCTAACAATCTTTTTGGCACGCCCAGTGGGACACTCAGGTAACTCTTACCTTCTCCTACCGAAAAATATCAGAGGCCAGTGGGCGGTCGGCTCAACAGAAGCCGACCCTGGCGCAGTCGTTCAGGCAAATGACCCGAGCGCTAGTGTCACGCCCCGTGGTCGAAAATACGACCCGGGCCCGCCAACAGATCCGCCGCCCATACGGGATGTCCCATATAGACGAAGTGTCTAACCTGCAAAAAGAATGATACTATAGCTATACAAATATCAAAGCTATAAAATAAACTACTGAAATAAAAATATAACTCCAAATAGTACATGTCAGGTCCTCACAAATACATAAGTCTCTCCAAAAATAATAAAGCTCTCAAAAGTAAAAGTACAAGATACATCTCAAAATCACTGACAGTACTAATACATCACCAAAAAAGGTACAACTACTCTCTCTGAAAGAAGACTGGTAGGGATCTAGCTCGCGACTCCCTTACCTCGGTTAGCAGGATCAGCAATAGGAGAAGAGGTCCCTGGGGAAAAATCACCTCAGCGGGTGTGAGAACCACATCCCACAGTAGTTCTCAGTGGGTACCGCCCCTAAGCTCGACGGTCTACCCACTAAGTCTACTAGAGGCATAAAGTAACAAATGCAATATGAAAGGAAAAGGGTTGGAAAATAAATCTACAGCTACTATGCCTCTATCTAAATGCTCAAGGAGTGATACAGATGGAAACATGATGCATCTACTAAATCTCAAGATACAGTCACCCAATCTACACTGACTGCCACATAGGGTCCAGTCAAACCTGCGCCCACCTACTACCGGTACATCCAAAGAGGACCGGACTTACGTAGGGCGTCCGTGACTACCAAAACTGGTCCAGCCAGAGGGACTGCGTCGACAAGTCGCGATAGCAAAGTAACAGGCCCAACTCCGGAGTGGCACTCGAGGGGCGCGACCCCACCGAGGAAAGTATCTGCGCATCTCTGTCGAGCTCAATATGGCTCATGCAGGCTATAGTCCAATCCACGATCAACAAGATCGACAGTAACCGACAAATCACATCTCTAACTTACTGGCTGGAAATACTCGACAGCTGGGACCACCGTCAACCCGACGGCTCCCACAACAGGATATCAACCCAACATGTGAACTCACTAACAGGATATACTCCACAGCTGACAACAATGAAGGGTCCGGGTGTCACGCCCCGGGTGTAAACCAGAACCCGGGCCCGTCTACAGATCCGCCGTGCATGCGGTATTCCCCGCATACACGAAGCGTCGGTAACCTGCTCAGATATAAGAGATAATAATAAAAGAGCATAAAGTCAGAGCGGAACTAAAACTACTGTATCTCAGACAGAAGCTGGAAGTAAATAAAGTACAACTGTAAAATAAATACAAACATCTCTCCCAGCTCACCACAAATATACAACTAGCTGGCAAAAGTCAGACCCAAAAGGAAACATGAAAGAACTGTCTGAGAAAAACCAGGTACACCAAAAACTCCAGCTATGTCCCTCGGGTGGCTCGCTATCTAATCCGCAATCCTCTTACCTCGATCAGCTGCTGACGGCCCAGCAACTCCCGCAGAGGACTCTACAAAACAAGGGGGGAAAAAGGAACAAAGAAAAGACAATGGGGGTAAGTACTACTATAAAACAGTAGCCTCCCCTAGTGGGTAAAGCCTTAACTCAGACATGCCCACCAGGTTAACCAGAGGCAAACAGAGAAGAAAAAGGGGGAAAAGCTAAGTATGACAACTGATAAGTGCAATCCCCTAATATGCCTCTACATGTCAAGCTCATAAGAATGGAAAAGTATGCATCAGTGTCTAGAAGCCTGCCTAAATAACCCAATCCGACCACCAGTAGACACTGGTACTGCCTGCTCTGCCCGCCGCAACGGGTATGCCAGCTGATGCATAACACCGAAGCAAAGGAGTCTCAAGGACTCAAAGTCTGTCGTGCTCTGCCCGGCGCAACGGGTATGCCAGCTGATGCATAACACCGAAGCAAAGGAGTCTCAAGGACTCAAAGTCTGTCTGACGCACACTCCGGAGTGGTACTCGAGGGGAGCGACCCACACGAGTAAAGTAAGTAGCCGAAAGTAATCTGATGTAGCAGGACTGGATCGTGACTCAGATCAAGTGGGAAAAACCCTCCACAAAATAGCCCGATCCCCCTCACCCAATCTGATGCAATAGTATAACCCGGTCAACCACCCAAAATCCGTGGTTGCCGCAACCCCCTGTCATAAAGCCCAGCCTGTCCCAAATCCTCAGCAACCTGACCACACTATCCCTACCCTCCCGCTCGAACCCGAGCATGCTATCTCAGAAGTCTAAATGATAGGAGAAGAGATAAAAGCATGGTTTCTCCTAAGTCAAATCCCAAAAGATTGTGTAGCAGTAAAAAGTGACTTAGCTAAGTGACCAGTTTAAACATGCAATTGTCCCAGTATTTTAGTCTATTTTACAAGAGTAATCAAATTTAATGCACATAAGCCAAGATGACAGTCTCATTTGAATGATCGATAATTTAAAGTCATCAAAATGCTATCCTGCCCCTAAACATGCTGTCCAAAATAATTAAGCGACTGAATGAAGTAATCATGCTATCAACATTATCACCAAGGATTAATCATCGATTAATTAGTTTCCTAGTGCATGCAAGGCTACCAACAATAAGCTTAGCATCATGAACATTGGGACACTCTGATGTTCCTAGTGGGCATACCAAAGGAGAGGAGTACAACAACCACCCACCTGAAGTGCTGACTGTCCAAATCCCACAGCTGAAAATACCAGGTAAATCCAAATCTCCTACTCTAATGAGTCCAGCAACACCCGCAACTCTCCTGGGCACAATACAAAGTCCACAATTACACATAAGTTCCCAAAACTGCTCTTACAACCACATACAATTTCAGTCCCAAAGATGCTTAATTTTCACCTGCTGAAAATGCCCAGAAAATTCCCAGAAAAATAACACAGCGATCCTCGCGTCGATACCTTCGAAACGGCTGCTTGCACGCCCAAATCTGAGTTCGGTAAGTCAAGATATTAATTCGATAAGGTGGTACACTCAAAAGATTTCAGCACAAAAAGACTATAGCACTGTACACAGAGAAACAGTGATTTTCACCTCTGATAAAATCTCGAAAAAATCCAAGAAAAACACGAGCGCGTTCCTTGCGATCTGTAGATGAAAAAGTTGTACAAGCTCGTTTCCGTTTGACACTCGTGCGCAAAGATATCGCCACAACAATCCACTGCTGTCCCAAAATTTCTCACAGAAAAAGAGTCACCAAGTTACCTCGGGATCCGAGCCAAGGAATCAAAATGGAAATGCGTGATCAATATGAAAGATGAAGCCCTACCTCTTATGAATCTGTCGGCGCAAGAATCGTCAAAAACAAATGTCGGAGTAGCCCAGGGGAGTCATCACAGTGCCACTGCGACGAAGGAGGACATCGGAAAGGAAACGTCGCGCCGCGCCGGGAAATTAGAAACCTCGCGAAGCGTGTCGCTGAAAAATCTGGAGTTCCACGGTTGGAAGCAGCACTTCAAGGAGAACAATCCTTCTTTAGCACTCGGGTGGAGCAGGGGCCTCGAAGTGGTGCAAAATCCCTTAAGAAGTGAACTCGGTAAGGATTTAAGCCAAAACAGAAAAAAAAACAATTCAAAAATTCCCTCCGTGTCCCCGTAACAGGGGACAGCCGTAGAAGGTCTCCCGTTGTCCGCCGCGTGTCCCACACGGGGTCAACCCACGCGTCGTGCCGCCGTACGCCCGCGACAGCGGGGCATGGCGCCCCCGTCCGCGCACGCGGCCCGAGGCGCCAGCGTGCACCTCCGTGCACCCGGCGCCAAGAGCCCGCTAATAGCGCAACGACACGTGTCCCTGGGCCGGTCCATACACCGGCCCAGAAACTCCCTGGACCGTGCGTCGCGCACCGGCCAACCGCGCGCCGCCACGCGTCCGCCGCGGCGGTCCATGCACCCTAGCGCGCTCCCCTGGACCGCGCGCCTGCACCCGGCCAATTCGGAGGCGCCACGTGGACCCCCGCCGGTCCACGCCTCCGCGATGCACCCCGCCTTTCCCAAAGTACTCCGTGGACCCAGCCGCGTGCGCCGGCCAATCAGGGGCTGCCACGTGGCACCCCCGCCGGTCCACGGCTCCCCCATGCACTAGAAAACCAATAAAACTTCCGGGTGTCCGTTTTTGGGCATCCGGACTCAGAAATTAACAAATAAATAGCCGTTTTCAAGCGTTTTTCCGCGCTGAATCCAAATCCAACCTCCGATTGGCCTAAAACCTTTTCTAAAATTCGGCAAAAGCAGCCGAAGGCCAATCCAGCCAACAATAACTCATAGGGTCCATCTCTGGCATCCTTTTGATGCACTATGGGCCCAACACACCATCAACAGGTGTTTTGCACAGTGGATTCACGGGAAAAGCTGCATGGGGTTCAGGGGTCCTACACTGGGAACCCCGAAAGACTAGAACCTACAACCCAAATTAAACAAGAACAGGCTCTAGGCATAGTCTCTCGTTATTCTCGACCCAAAGAAAAGGCAGCCCTTAGAACCCAGACCACTCGATTCCTCTCGAGTAGGGAAGTTTAGAGTAAAAATGTGACATTTATTACTGAAAACTATTTTTCACTCAACCCACATGGGGTGAGGACTAAAAGTAGTTCATTTTTGAAAAACCATCTTGATTTGAGGAAAACCCATTTTTAATGATTTTTAGTTCTTTTAGGAAAAATAGTTGGAAACCAAGTTTTTATACCCAAACCCCGAAGGGCTAATGCCTTCGTCCAATTAGACAAGATCAGACTCCGATGGCCCTTCGATATTTAGAAGAAAACATTGGTTGACTAAAATCATGTGTGTGTCCAAAAGGTTCTGGGTTCAAGGTCCTGCTATCACTGGTATACTATTGCCACTAACACAATGGCAACACATAAAACAGAGAAACAAGACATCCCGGGACCACCGTTCACCCAAACGGTTCCCGCCACAGATAAAAGACCAGCTACATCTACCAGACTCTACTCTGCCCCTAAGCACGAGTGTAACATGCATCCCACACTAAGAGAAATTCCGACCACTCGGCCCACTACCCGGGCGAGGATAACACTATGTCTAGGAATAGAATAAGAAGTGTGGATGTTTAAAGCATAAATAAACCTAGCCCAAGTGAGGGTTTTCTACTAGTCTGGTTACACATGTAACATATGACAGGGTGCTAGGTCAAGTTCCAAAAGTAGCATTTAGTTTAACTAAAGCAAGATCAGGGAACATTAACCAATATAATTTCAATAACAACACAGGAAAGACAACATCTCTCTAATATGCATTCTAACATATCTCACAATCATGCAGGCTTTCTATACAACATAATTAATGAACCGTCCACCGGTTTTGGAGACGAAGCAACCCACCTGAAGCGCGCATCAATCCAAGATCCAAAAGGCTGAAACTGAACGGGGACAAAAGCTCGTATTCCCACGATTCCAACGGGTCCAAGATCACCCAAAAACACCTCCTGGGTACAAAGATATGGTCCAAACATTGCAATCAACATAAAATTCCAAGTTTATAAACTTCTGAAAAATTAGTCCTGAAGATGCGCAAATACCACCTATGAGATAATCTCCAAAAATTCCAATAAAATACGACGGCGATTTTCGCAAAGCGTAGATGTCAATCGAGTACTCACACATCGAAATCCGATACTCGAGCATGGAGATAAAAATCCGACAAGCCTCCGCTGTCCAGAAAAAACCACCAACAGGAAAGGGGTTCAAAGATGCCTCATAAACTATGCCAAGAACTCAGAATGAAGCAAGGTAATCAACACGGAAATCGAAGACCTACCTCTCATGAAACTGATGCCACAAAAATCATCCAAAAATTCTGTCGGAGTAGCTCTGTGGACCTCGTGGACCAAAACATGACGGAAATAGGGCACCGAAGAAGAAACGTCGCACTGCGCCGAATCGCCGAAGCCGTCGATGTCGTGCCCTCCAAAAATTCCGAAACTCCTTCGAGAGATGCAGCACAAGATGAGAAACAAAGTTCCTTGAGGGCTCTGTCGCAGAGGAGCTCGGGAAAGCCCTCAAAAAGAAGTCCAAAGTGGCTATTTATAGCCCAGCCCACCGAGGAGGAAAAAAACCAGATTCGGGTGCCCGAAATTGGGTCGGCCCGTTACTGTGCGCGCCCGGATCCACCACGGCCCGCCACGTCGCCCGTCCGCGCCCGGTGCACGCGCCCCTGCGAATCGCGGCGCGCCACGTGGCGACGCGGTCCACGGCGGGAACCGTGGGCCGCGGTTAACGGTGGCCCAGCCGGGTCGCTGCGCCCGCCAATGAGCGGGCGACAAGTGGCCTGGCGGGGTCCACGGTGCGCCGCCCCCGGCGTGCTGTTGCGCGTGCGTTGACCACCCAATCAGCGCGCGACACGTGGCACGCCCGCCGTTGGCTGGTCCCGGTGCACGCCAAAACCCGTGGACCGCCCTGCCCGCCGCCGTGCACGCGCCTGCCCGCGCCCCCGCCGCTGCCCGTCGCCGCCGGCACTGCCCTGGCCTGCCGGAACAGTAAACCTTGCCTCGAATCCGTGTTTTTGCATCCGGGCTCCGAAAAACACAAGTAAATAGTCCATTTTCATCGTTTTCGCGCGCTAAGTCCAAATCCGATGTTCGTTTTACCAAATTCCACTTCTAAAATTTATCGAAGGCATCCGGACATGTATTCTTAATCCAAATTTCGCGCTGGATCCAATTCTAAGGTCCGATTTGCGCGCAACCATCTCCAACACACATCATAGGCCTCCAAAAACCACAATTCACTCCGTAAGACCTTCGTGGAGATCCGGGTCATCACAGCTAGACTCTCTCGAGAGGACATAATTGTAGTTCAAGAGAAGTAACCAGGTACGCAGTGCGTGCCTAGATGCACGTTGGCCGTCGTTGCAGCCTCAAATAACGATATCCTTCGGCTCGGGCCATTTTTTGCCCGAAATGAGCCGAATCACAATGGTCTACCAGGACCTCCCTCCACCTTACCACAGCCGTTGCCGACACAATCGATCCCGATGGTGCCAGCAACAACGGCAGCACAACTGCAAGGAGCCGCGCAGCTAATGGCGTATCTCTAGATGTCTCAGCCGCTCGGGGTAGGTCAGCCGCCAACAGTTCCGTACCAAGCGGAGTATAGGCCGATAGGTTCGAGCATCGGTCACTAGAAGGAAGCCGTTTGGGATGTACCTACCATATTTTCCCCACCGGTCTCTCAGCCTCAAGCTGAAGGCACGAGGAACGGTGGGCGAGCCCCGAATTTAGGACTTGCCCAGAATTAAGATAGCCAGCGTGGGCCATTACCGGCGAACCTAATGCTGCCGGTGCAATCAGTTTTGGCACTGGCAGCACTGGCGGAACAACAGGCCGCGCCCTAACCGACGGCACAACCGCTGGGGGCAGTAGCCATTATCCCAGGAAAATCTAGGCCAATGAGTATGGGCATCGACCACCAGAAGGAAGCCACTCAGGGTTTACCTACTTTACCCATTCCGTCGGTTCAACAGTCCCAGACTAGGGACGTGAAAGCCTGGGGGCAGGCCCCGAATACGGGACTTAACCACAATCAGGTAGGTCAAAGTATGCCGCCTCCGGTAAATCCGGTACATCCGGTGGTCTTGACGGCCCCGGCAGGAAGCACTAAGCGATATGCTCAGGAAAAGGAGGTAATAAAAAGTACATTCGACACAAAGGCCAGGCCGGCGATACGGCCGGTTCTCAGGCCCCCGTATCCCTTGTACAGGGAGGTGGATGTGGGGTACCCATATTTGGCCAATTGGAAAAGGCTGATGTTTAGTAAATTCTCGTGTGAAGTAACCGAGAGCACGATCAAGCAATGGTTCGCCTCTAAGGCACCGACCCGATGGCGGGGACAGGACACGATTAAGGCGCGGAAACGTCGGGTTCAGAATGAAGAAGCCGACGCACGCAATGATAGAGTCGTGACCGAGGGAAGGCGCAATTGGCGGACGTAAGCATAGAATCAATCGGCCACGTGAATTGGACTGATGAATCATTTGTCCGGATGTTGGAGGAGAAGGTGCAGGTGAAACTCCTCGGTAAAACTAGCCGAATTATGACAAGTGATAGACCCCCATCCTGGATCAAATGGCACGAAGAGAACCACGTCAAGGCATTAGGTAAACAAGCCGGTACAAGAAGCCGGCGAGGAACTAGATTCGGCTATTACACCACAGGCCGAAGACTCGGCCGGAAGGGCCGATGATGAAATCATGGGAGACTACTTCAGGGATTCACCAATTAAGAACGGCGAGAAAACGTTGGAAGTTCAAGATCCCCTAGTTGAAGTCAATTTGGGGTCGGGTGAACAGAAACTACCGACTTTTATTAGCTCGAATCTATCGGCGAACAAAAAGAAGAGTTCATCGACTTTGTCACGCCCCAGGGTCGAAACTGCCACCCGGGCTCGCCAACAGATCCGCCACCTATACGGAAAACCCCACATAGGCGAAGCGTCTAACCTATAAGAGATAGAAACTAGCAACTATACAGATATCAGAGCTGAAAATAAAAGTTGCTAAAGTAAATAATCCATCCATTGTATAACTGAAATAAGGTACATAATCCATCTCCCAAAAAAATAATACAAAGCCTGATCCACAGAATTATAGTACAGATAAAATCCTCCTATACAACATCTATGAATCCCGAAAGGGAGGTAAACTAAAACAATAATGATACATCAGTGTACAGGATAACCCACAATCCAGGTTGGTACATCTATCTCACCAAAATAACGACACTGGTAGGGATCTATCTTGCGACTCCTTGTACTCGATCTGTCAAGCCAGCTAGAACAGGAATTGTCACGCCCCGGGGCGATACTGCGCCCCGGGCTCGCCAACAGATCCGCCGCCCGTACGGGAAGCCCCGTATAGGCGTAGCGACTAACCTGCAAAGAAACATCTACACTAGCAGATATCAGAGCTGAAAGAGAAAAGCTGGAAAGAAATACATAAAATAAGACTACAACTTTTAAATATACAGACCATCCTCACCGAAATACAGGAGTCTCTCATAAGAGCAGGAAAGGAAGGTACAACTTAAAACCTCACTACAAAAGTCACTCGACATAACACACACCAAAATGGAACTGGGGTACATCTACCCACACACACAGAAGACGACTGGAGGGGATCTATCTCGCGACGCCCTTACCTCGGTCAGAAGGAGCTGGATCAGCAACAGGAGCTGCAGGAACTGGAGCAGAAGTCCCTGGGGAGAAAACACCACGACGGGTGTGAGAACTACATCCCACAGTAGTTCTCAGTGGGTGCCGCCAACAAGCCCGACGGTCTGCCCACTAAGTCTACAGAGGCAAAAGTAACATATGCAGTGCTATAAGGAGAGCTAGGAAAGGTAACTCTACAGCTACAATGCCTCTATCTAGATGCTCAACAGTGGAACAGAAAGAACATAATGCCACAACTAACTCTCATCCCTGATCACCCAATCAAAACTGACTGCCACAACGGGTCCAGTCAAACCTGCGCCAACCTACTGCCGTTACGTCCCGGAGGAGCGGACTTCCGTAGGGCGTCCGTGGCTGCCAACGAAAGCACAGCCAGAGGGACCACTGCGACGACAAGTCGCTAAAGAACATCTCAACTCACACCGGTACACAACCCGGTCTCGCCTACTCCGGAGTGGCCCTCGAGGGGAGCGACCCGCTCGATGTCAAAGTAACCCATAAGTATCACTGTATAGTATCACTGTAAAGCTCAAATGTGGCTCATGCAGGCTATGATCCAATCTTCGATCAATAAGATCGACTACCAAACAAATCACTGTCTCACACACTAGCTGGAATCTACACAGCTGAAACCCACTGTCTCTCTGACAGTTCCAAGAACCCAGATCTACCATCACTATCACTCTCCCAAAGAAATCAAATCTACAGACTGCTATCAACTCCACTCGGTCCCCAGACACGAGTGCAAAAGCATCCCACAACCGACGACCTCTCGGCCCACAACCTCGGGCGAGGAAAAGCTAAGTCCAAGGTGAACTAAAGTATCGTGATGTGGAATGTCTAGAGCAATAAAAACCTAGCCAAGTGGAGTTTTTCTACAGACTGGCTGAACATGTACATATGACAGGGGGTGCTAGGTCAAATTCCAAGATTTCATTACTTAACATAGTGCCGGAATCAAAAGATTCAACAACTGATATACAAGATACAACATACAGTTTTACACATGCTAATACTCCAATTTCTAACATGCATGATCCTACACACATAGAATTAGTACACAGTCCAGAGTTCTGGAAGCAAGGTCACCCACCTGAAAGTGCTAACTGTTCCAAAATGGCACAGCTGAGAAAGCCCACAACTGTCAACATCACAATCCCACCAAGCCAACATCACGGTAGAAGTGCTCACAAACTCCTGGGTACCAAACATACACCAAAATTACACTTTAATTCACACAAATTCCACATTCCCAAAATCTGTGGTGAACAGTCCCACTAACACGAAATTTTCACCTGAAAAACTTCCTCCAAAATTCCAATAAAATATGACGGCGATCCTCGCGAAGAGTAGATGTCGATAGAGTCCTGAAACGTCGAATTCCGATGTCCGGATGAGGAGATAAAAATCCGACAAGTAGGTGCTGTCCAAATCAACCAACAGTCGCAAAGGGGGTTAAAAATGTACCCAGAACCCCAAGAAAAGCTCGGATCCAGAAAAAGTGTCCAACACGAAAAAGTAGATTTACCTCTTACGAAACCGTCACCGCAGAAATCGTCCAAAAATAATGTCGGGGTAGCCCGGTAGACCTCCCGGACTAAACTGCGACGGAAATGGGCCTCCAACAGTAGATCGTCGCTCCGCACCCCGATGCAGAAGTCGCCGTCGTCGCGGCCTCCAAAATCCTGAGCTTCCGCCAAAAGGTGCACAAGAGGGAGAGAAACAACTTTGGTGAAGGGCTCCAAGTGAAAAGCTTTCGGGAAAAGCTTCAAAACGAGGCCCCTTGAGGCCTTTTTATAGGCCTCACCCGAAACAGCCCGAAAAAACAAGTCAATGGGCTTTGAGCCCAAAATTCGGGCGCCCGGAACATTCGGGCGGCTACAGTGTTGGGCGGGCCCAACACTGTTCACGCCCGAATCCACCAGGAGCCGCCACGTGGCCCGCCGAACAGCAAACAGCTGTTCGGCCCACCGCTGGCTGCCACGTGGCCCGCCCCCGCACAGTGAGGCGGTTGGCGCCCGCCAATCAGCGGGCGACACGTGTCCACCCCGGTTGACCCGCTGACCGGTCGGCGGCCGCGCCGGGCGCGCGGCATGGCCCCGACGTGGGCACGCGCCCCGAGGCACCGACCCCGACTCCGTGCGCCGCGCACGGTGCGCCCGCGAACCAGAGGGCGACACGCGTCCCCTACACCCGGTCCACGCATTCAACAGGAATTCAGTGGACCGCGCCGCATGCACCGACCAACCGGAGGCTGCCACGTGGCCCCGCATTGGTCCATGCACCGCCGCGCTCACCCGGTAGACCGCGCGCCTTGCGCCCGCCAATCAGGCGGTGCCACGTTGTCCATGCGCCGGGTCTGTGCACCCCGCCGCGCAGCTCTGTGGACCGCGCATCCTGAACCGGCCAATGACAGGCCGCCACGTGGCATCCCGGCGGTCTACGGCCCCTCCCATGCACCATTTTCCACTGAAAACTTCCGGGAGTCCGTTTTTGGGCATCCGGACTCAGAAATAAACAAGCAAATAGCCGTTTTCAAGCGTTTTTCCGTGCTGAATCCATTTCCGACCTCTGTTGGGCCTAATTCTTTTCCGAAATTTCGGCAAACTCAGCCGAAGGCCTACACAGCTAATAATACACACAGGGTCCATCTGTGGCATCCCATTGACGCACCATGGGCCAGATACACCAACGCTAGGTGCTCTAACAGTGGATTCATCGGAAGAACGCTGCATGGGAATTTGGGCCACTACAGGAATGGAAGGAAAAGTCTCCGCAAAACTGTCCGACAAAGGGTGTGAGAACTACATTAGTCAGTAGTTCTTGTGGGTACCGTCTCCAAGCCCAACGGTCTGCCCACTAAGTCTACTAGAGGCATAAGATAACAATGCAGTAGTATAATTATAATGAAAAGCTGAAAATAACTCTATAGCTATCATGTCTCTATCTACAATACTCAATGCAGGGTGATATAGATATAAAATGCAACCACTCGAACTCGAAGTGCCCAATCGACCTAATCGAAATGACTGCCACATAGGGTCCAATCAAGCATGCGCCCCATCTACTACACACATCCACACCGGGACGGAAATTACGTAGGGCGTCCCACACGACTTACTAACCCTTCGCACAAAACTGCTCAACAGGCCCAACATCGCACCCACTGCGACATCTCATGGGGAACGGACCCCACTTGAGAAAAACGACGCGGTATAGAGTATCAAACAATGGCACATGTAAGCTCTAGTCAAAATCCACGCTCTCTCTCTCAGAATGGAAAGACTCAAGATGCTCAAGCAACTCACACAAAGGTCGGAGTACTCTCAACGACTCAAACTAATAAAGCCCTCACGAATCTCGAGATAGCAGCAAACTGAACCAACTCGCAATACAACCCACTGGCACGAGGTACTCAACAGCCGGGACCACCGTCACACCGAACGGCTCCCAAAACA